>JAJONR010001537.1:0-137843 GCA_029582245.1 Solanum etuberosum | reverse complement strand
CCCCCCCCCCCCCCCCCCCCCCCCCCCCCCCCCCCCCCCCCCCCCCCCCCCCCCCCCCCCCCCCCCCCCCCCCCCCCCCCCCCCCCCCCCCCCGTTTATATTAAGTTTTCATTAGAAGGTAAAATGACATAGTATTGGGTTAGGATAATGAGGAAAAGATCCAAAAGCCCTTTCTTAAAATAACTACCGACCTCACCAACGGCCGGACCTACGGTCCGTTGGTCACACCACGAACTATCCTGGTCGGCCGTGGGTGGGATCAGAGACCTCCAACCTTTGACCCCCATCGACGGGACCCATGTATGGTTTGTGGGTCCACCTAGGGACCGTACATCTCACCCGTGGGTCCTAATTTTTTATTCTAAAATTTCTCCGAGTCTGGGACAAGCCTACGAGACCTACCTAAGACTCGTGCATTGGATGACGGACCATCCTGGTGAACCGTGCTAAAATACCAAAACTTTGACATATCTGGAAAATTTTTACTGGCCAACCATGAGCCTACCTACGGACACTGTGTCAGACCACGCGCAGTTGGTGGCTACGCCTGTACTAGCACCTGATCGTGGAAACCTGTAATTTTTTCAAACTTTTGTATCTGAGTTATTACATTATCTCCCCCTTGGGAACATTCATCCTCGAATGAGATCCAAGACATCATAAGGAGAGTAGGAACTTAACCTAACATCCCAACACGAATGCAATTACATAATTGCACATATATGAGGAGGAAACATCAACTCAAAGCTAAAGCATGTTCAAAACATCAGCTCATGAACTCTATATACATCTCATACTCAAATGCAAATAAACAGTGATAAACCAGTGAAGTTAACTCATTTTCTCAAACTTTAAGCTTTTCATGAACATGCATAAATGAGGAAATCATGGGAATATATAAGACACATGACACCAAAAGAGTAAACCATGAGGAATTAAATACCTCAAGCTATAGTAGGGACAAAAGAAAAGAGATGAGGATAACAGACATCATATCGGCCTCAGCCTCCCATCACATCATACCTTAACTAAATGATTCCTCCAAAGAACCTTCATGGAAGCAACCTCTATGTGTCTCAACTTCTTAAGTTGCCGGTCTAAAATCTCAATCGGAACTTCCTCATAAAAAAGATTCTTCTAACTCCCAAACCTTCTAATGGAATAATACATGTCGGATCTCAAACACATTTCTTCAACAAGGAGACATGAAAAAGTGGATGCACCGATGCCATATCATTAGCCAAATCAAGTTCATAAGCGACCTTGCCAATACGCCTCAAAATCTGATATGGGCCCACATAGTAGAGACTAAGGTTCCCTTTCTTCCCAAATCTAATTACACCCATCATGGGTGAAATTTTAAAGTAAACCTAGTCACGTACATTAAACTCAAGATCTCTCCTTCTAACATAGGTATAGGACTTTTTTTCGATTTTGAGCCGTTTTCAACCTCTTTAGAATAATCCAAACTTTCTCCATAACCTCATATACCGATTCAGGACCTATCAAGGCAACTTCACCCACTTCAAACCAACCTATTTTAGATCAACACCTCCTACCATATAGATCCACAAATAGAACCATGCCAATGCTTGAGTGGTATCTATTATTATATGCAAATTCAATCAAAGACAAGTAATCATTCCAATTACCCATGAAGTCAATTACACATACTTTCAATATATCTTCCAAAGTTTTGATAGTACGCTCTGCTTGCCCTTCAGTTTGTGGAAGACAGGTCGTACTAAGCTTTACATGAGTACCAAGACCCTTTTGAAAAGATTTCCAAATCTGAGAAGTGAATTGGGTACCACGATCGGAGATAACAGATAGGGGCAGTCCATGCAACCTAACCATTTCCCTCAAATACAACTTAACATAGTCCTCCACCGAATAAGAAACCTTGACGAGAATAAAATGAGCTAATTTCGTCATTAAATCTACGATAACCCAAATTGAGTCATGTTGCGTCCAGGTGCAAGGTAAACAAAAAATAAAGTCCATATTCACATCTTCCCACTTCCAAGTAGGAACGCTAATATCTTGAGATAAACCTCCAGACTTTCGATGCACAACTTTCATTTATTTACAATTAGGACACCTAGCCACACATTCTGCAGTATCCTTTTTCATCCCATTCCACCAATAAACCTCCCGCAAGTCACGGTACATCTTGGTGGCTCCTCGGTGAATTGAATATCGAGAACTATGGGCTTCTAATAAGATTTTCCCTCTCAAGTCATCAACATTATGAACTCACAAACGACCTTGATATCAAATAACACCGTCTCCCCCTTGGGAGAAAGCCTCTATGGAATTTTTAAGCACCGCTTCCTTCAATTCAACCAAAGTGGAATCAAGACCATGCTTGGATTTCATTGTGAATCATAGTACCACCTTTGGTAGAGTTATATAACCAAACAAAAAATTGGGCCAATCTATGAACATATCGAACCAACTCCTTTTTATCATCCTTAATGTGAGCAACACTACCTATCGATAACCGGCTAAGAGGATCTGCCACCACATTTTCCTGTCCGAGGTGACAGAGAATACTCAATCATAATCATTTAATAACTCAAATCACCTTCTTTGGAAAAGAATTAGATCTTTCTATTTAAACACATATTGCAAATCTTGTGGTCGGTAAAAATATCTACATGAACACCATACAAATAATGCCTCCAAATATTAAGAGCAAACACAACTACCGCTAGTTCAAGTTCATGGGTAGGATAGTTCTTTTCATGAATCTTAAGTTGCCTTGAAGCATAGGAAATGACTTTCCCATTTTGCAGAAGGACACATCCTAACCCAGTCCATGAGGCATCACAATAAAAAACAAATCCATCAGTTCCTTCCGGTAGAGTTAAGACCGGAGCGGAAGTAAGTCTATCTTTCAATTCTTGGAAACTCTTTTCACACGCTTCAGACCATAGAAAGTTAACCTTCTTTTGAGTCAATTCCGTCAATGGAGAGGCTATCGAAGAAAATCCTTCAAAAATCCTTCTATAGTAACTAGCCAAACCGAAGAAGCTTCTAATATTTGAAGGGAATAGAGGTCTAGGCCAACTTTTAACCGCATCCGTCTTTTTAGGATCTACCTCAATACCCTTACCAGAAGCAATATGACCAAGAAAAGCTATGGACCTTAAACAAACTCGCATTTGCTAAACTTTGCAAAGAGTTCTTGGTACTTGAGGACTTTCAACACAATGCTCAACTTATCGGTATGGTCATATTCAGTCATCGAATAGATCAATATATCATCAATGAACAAAATCACAAACATATCAAGGTGTTATCTAAACACCCTATTCATCACATCCAAAAATGCGGTCGGAGCATTAGTCAAACTAAATGACATTATCAAAAACTCATAATGACCATACCGAGTTAAAAAAGACATCTTCGTAATGTTATCTTCCTTCACCCTCAATTGATGATAACCTGATCGAACGTCAAATTTTAGAGAAGTAACTTTCTCCTTGAAGTTGATCAAATGAATCATCTATCCTTAGGAGAGGATATTTGTTCTTCAGAGTAACCTTTTTCAGTTGCCGATAGACTATACACATACGGAATGAACCATATTTCTTTATGACAAACAAAACTGGAGCACCCCATGGAGAGATACTCGGTCGGATGAAACCCTTATCCAACAAATCTTTCAATTGCTCCTTTAATTCCCTTTGTTCTGCCGGAGCCATACGGTAAGGTGGAATAAAGATTGGTTGTGTATCTGGGAGAAGGTCAATACCGAAGTCTATATCCCTTTCAGGAGGAACATCGGGTAAATCATCGGGAAAAACTTCTGAAAAATCGTTAACAATAGGGACCAACTAAAGAGAAGGGGTTCAAAATCTATATTCCTAACCCGCACCGTATGGAATATGCAACACTTATAAATCATCTTTCTATCTTTAATACAAGAAACAAACTGACTCTTAGGCATAGAATTTCCCCCTTTCCATTCTAGGATGGGTTCGTTTGGAAACTGAAACTTGACTACACGGGTTATACAACAGTAAAAGCATAACATGAAAACAACCAATCCATACCAAGGATAACATCAAAATCTAGCATTCAAGCTCTACAATGTCAACATGAGTGAATCTATGAGATAAGGAGATGGGACACTTTCTATTTACCCTCTTAGACACAATAGAATCACCAACTGGAATAGAGATAGAAAAATGAGCTAACAACACATCCGAAAGAATATCAAACCTCATAGCCGATATGGTGTCACAAACGACAAGGTAGCAGCAATATCAATAAAGCATAAACATCAAGATGAAAGACTTTCAACATACCAGTTACCACATCGGGAGAACCCTCTTGCTTATGTCGAGTCTGAAGTGCATGGAATCGGTTTCGCTTCTGATTTCTACTAGAATTTGACGAAGGGTAAGGTTGAGCCCGTCGATGATTATAACTTTCTTTCTTAGCAACCAGGGACAATCACGTATCTTGTGATCAGTCTTAACACAACAAAAGCATGCACTAGAAACAGCTACCCATTTACCCTCATGCTTTCTTCTACACTTGGGGCAAGTAGACAATGAAAATCCACCACCATTCCCTCCTTGAGGCTTAGGGTTAGATACCCTATCTTTGTTGAACTTATGAGGAGCATTGGAGGAAGCTTTTCCGAAAACCATTTGTTCTAACTTAGAACGACCATGTCTTTCCAACCTTGGATGTGAAAGGTCACCATCACTGGTCATAGCCCTCTTTGCCTCCTTAGACCTTTCTTTAAGCTTCTCCTCTACAATTTGCTGAGCATCAACCATTACATAAGAAATATCAATATCATTTAAAAGAATATACGTATGGAATTACTTAACCACCATATCAGACACCCCCGAATAAAACATACTCATTCTTTCCCTAGGATCGGCAACCATAGTAGGAGCATATCGAGACAATTGTATGAACTTCAAAGAATATTCCTTCACACTCATAATTTCTTGACGAAGGTTGATGAATTTTGGAACCTTTGCCTCCCTCATCTCAAGGGGAAAGAACCTATCAAGGAGAGCAACCTTAAATTTTTCCTAATCAAGAGGACCCACATCTTTCGCCCTCTTTTCTTACAATTGGTTGAACCATATTTGAGCAAAACCCTTAAGTTGAAAAGCGGCCAACTCCGCCTTTTCCACTGGAGTCACTCCATGATCATCAACACCTTATACACCTCATAAATGAACTCTTGAGGATCTTCCTCAACCTTACAACCATGAAACTCAAGAGGATTCATTCTAGTAAAGTCTCTCACTCTAGTTGTCACCATACCCACATTTCAGTTAACAGGAACCACAACCTCCCTATTGGATTGTGTTGTCATGCCTTGAGAAAATACTTGAAAAGAAGCCCTAAACTCTACATTAGTCACTTGTTCGGCCAAAGGGTCGACCGGAACTTGAGGAGCTTGAGGAGAAGCTTCTCGTTCCATATTCTCTTCCGCATTCCTTCTAGAATATGCCCTTCGAGTGGCCATATCTTGTAGAGCATTGAATAAGGATTAGAAGAGAAAGACATTATAAAGTTAAACTCTATCGCACGACTTTAGAGAAATAAAAACAGTGGAATTTCCTGAACATCTAAAAGCCTCCCATTCATAAATGTGGCGTGCTTCACACTCACGAACAAGACTTTACTCGACGTCGATTATGAGACTTCGTAGGACCCTTCTAAACCTTGTGCTCTGATACCAAATTTATCAAGACCCAAAGAATACCCTAGATGTAACATGGCGTATAAGACCCCGAGAGGCCCTACAAAAGCCACTTAGCATATATAATACAAGAAAATAGAAATTATTAGAGTTTTAAAACACAATTTCAAAATATAAGAGTTGATAAAATGTAGCGGAAGTCTAATTTAGTCTCAACTTAGAAACATGTAATTTCTTCAATATGGGTTCATGGGGATTCAATTTAGAAAAATGTAATTTCTTCAATACGGGCTTAAAAAACATAAATCAATCAATAATATCATAATTGAAAGGAACCCATGAGATTGTGTAAGAGCCCTAACTTCTATTGGAGATTCTACCTTGTGAAAATAAGAGAATTTAGGAATCCTATGGAGGAAAGGACTCCATAGGTTAATACTATCCTACCTTGATGCCAAGCGCTTACAATCAATGGTGAATTTGGAGGCTTGACCTTGAAAGCCTAGTCTTCTTCTTCATGCTTTTAGAGAGAGAAATATTTCGGGAAGAGCTTTGATCAACTGTGGGAATTTTGTAGAATGAGTTCAATTGGGGAAATTTGGGGAAAACGTTTATTTACGGTCTCTAATAGAAGATATAACGACAAAGTATTGGGTTAGAATAATTGAAAAAAGACCCAAAAGCCCCTTCTTAAAATAACTTCTATTCTCACCAATGGCCAGACCTACAATCTATTGGTCACAGCACGGACCTTCCCGGTCAGCCGTGGGTGGGATCAGACACCTCCAACCTTAGACCCCCCCCATCTACAGGACCCACATATGGTCCGTGGGTCTACCTACGGACCGTACACCTCAACTGTGGGTCCTAACTTTTAATTCTAATATTTCTCTAAGTCTAGGTATCACCTACAAGACCTACCTACGACTCGTGCATGGGATGCTGGACCGTCCTGGTGAACCATGTGAAAATACTGAAACTTTGTCATTTCAAGAAAATTTAGACTTGCAAACCACAAGCCTGCCTACGGAGCGTTTGTCAGACCACGGGCCGTTGATGGCTCCATCCGTACTGGCACCAGATCCTGGAAACCTACATTTTCTTCATCTTTTTTAATATGAGGTGTTACAGTATCAAGTTAGAATAATTGGAAAAAGACTCAGAAGCCTCTTCTTAAAATAACTACCGACCTCACCAACGGCCAGACCTACGGTCCATTAGTCACACCACAGACCATCCTGGTCGGCCGTGGGTCGGATCAGAGACCCCCTCATCTTGGACCCCCATTGACGGGACCCAAGTACGTATAGGTCCACCTACGGACTGTGCACCTCAACCGTGGGTCCCAACTTTGATTCTAAAATTTCTCTATGTCTGGGACTCACCTACGAGACCTACCTACGACTCGTACATTGGATGACGGACCATCCTGGTGAACCTTATGAAAATACTAAAACTTTGGCATTTTTGAAAAATTTAGACTTTGCCAACCACGGGCCTACCTACGGACCGTGTGTCAGGCCATGGGCCGTTGGTGGCTCTGTCGGTATTGGCACCAGATCCTGGAAACCTGCTATTTTTTTAATCTTTTTTTGAATCAGAGGTGTCACATTATCTCCCCCTTGGAAAAATTCGTCCTCGAATAAGATTCAAGACATCATAAGGAGGGTAGGAACTTAACCTAACAGCCCAACATGATTGCAATCACATAAATGCACATATCTGATGAAGAAACATCAACTCCAAGCTAGAGCATGTTCAAAAAATCATCTCATGAAGTCTATATGCAACTCATACTCAAATGCACATAAACATGAAAAAATCAATCAAGTTAACTCTTTTTCTCAAAATTTAAGCTTTTCGTGAACATGCATAAATGAGGAAATCAGGGGAATATCTAAGACACAAGACACCAAATGAGTAAACCATGAGGAACTAAATACCTCAAGCTAGAGTAGGGAAATAATAAAACAGATGAGGATAACGGGACATCATATCGCTCTTGGCCTCCTAAGTAGCACCCTCAACTAACTGATTCCTCCAAAGAACCTTCATGGAAGCAACCTCTTTGTTTCTCAGTTTCTTAACTTTCCAGTCTAAAATCTTAACCAAAATTTCCTCATAAGAAATATTCTCCTTAACTCCAAAACCTTCTAAGGGAACTATAGATGTCGGATCTCCAACACATTTCTTCAACAACGAGACATGCAAAAATAGATGCCCCGATGCCAAATAATTAGGCAAATCAAGTTCATAAGGGACCTTGCCAATACGCCTCAAAATTTTATTTTGGTCCACATAGCAGGGACTAAGCTTCCCTTTCTTCCAAAATCTCATTACACCCTTCATGGGTGAAATTATTAAGTAGACCTAATCATGTACATTAAACAGAAGATCTCTTCTTCTGACATCGGCATAGGACTTTTGTCGACTTTGAGCTGATTTCAACCTTTCTCTAATAATCCGAACCTTCTCCATAGCATCTTGTACCAATTCAGGACCTATCAAGGCAACTTCACCAACTTCAAGCAAACCTATAGGAGATCTACACCTACTACCATATAGAGCCTCAAATGGAGCCATGCCAATGCTTGAGTGATAGTTATTATTATATACAAATTAAATAAAATCAAGTGATCATCCCAATTACCCTTGATGTCAACAACATATGCTCTGAACATATCTTCCAAAGTTTTTATAGTATGCTCCGCTTTTCTATTGCCTTGTGGATGAATGGTCGTTATAAGATTAACATGAGAACCAAGACCTTTTTGAAAATATTTCAAAAACTGAGAAGTGAATTAGGTACCATGATCAGAGATAAAGGATAGGGGCACCCCATACAACCTAACCATTTCTCTCAAATACAACTTAGCATAGTCCTCCACTGAATACAAAACCTTGACGAAAATGAAATGAGCTAATTTCCTCATTCGATCTATGATAACCCAAATTGATTCATGTTGCCACCGGGTGCGTGGTAAACCAACAATAAAGTCAATATTCACATCTTCCCACTTCCAAGTAGGAATACTAATATCTTGAGCTAAACCTCTAAGTTTTTTATGCTCAACTTTCACTTATTGACAATTAGGACACCTAGGCACGAATTCCGCAATATCCTTCTTCATCCCATTCCACCAATAGACCTCCTGCAAGTCACGGTACATCTTGGATGCTCTCGGGTAAATGGAATATTGAGAACTATGGGCTTCTGATAAGATTTTCCCTATTAAGTTATCATTATTAGGAGCACACAAATGACCTTGATATCAAAGTACACCATCTACCCCTTGGGAGAAAGCCTCTACAAAGTTTTTAAGCACCGCTACCTTCAATTCAACCAAAGTGGGATCAAGACCTTGCTTGCCTTTCACATCTACTATAAAAGACGATTCTGAACCATTGTGAACTATAATACCACCTTTGGTAGAGTCAACTAACCGAACATCGAATCGAGAAAATCTATGAACATCTCAAACCAAATTCTTTTTATCATCTTCAATAGGAGAAACACTACCCATTGATAACCGACTAAGAGCATCCGCTACCATATTTGCTTTGTCGGGGTGATATTGAAATCATATCATAATCCTTTAGTAACTCAAGCCACCTTGTTTCACGAAGATTTAGTTCTTTCTGTCCAAACAATATTGCAAAACCTTGTGGTCGGTAAAAACATCGACATGAACGGCATATAAGTAATGCCTCCAAATCTTTTGGGCAAACATAACCGCCGCTAGTTCAAGGTCATGGGAAGGATAAATTTTTTTAATCTTAGGTTGTCTTGAGGCATAGGCAATTAATTTCCCATTCTGCATAAGGACACATCCCACCCAATCCTTGAGGAATCACAATAAATGAAAAATCCATAAGCTCCTTCCGGTAGAGTTAATACTGGAGTGGAAGTAAGTCTATCTTTCAATTGTTGGAAACTCTTTTCACACAATTCAGACCATATGAACATAACCTTCTTTTGAGTCAATGGCGTCAATAGAGAGGCAATCGAAGAAAATCCTTCCACAAACCTTCTATAGTAACCGGCTAAAAACCCAAGAAACTTCTAATACTCGAAAGGGATAGAGGTCTAGGCCAACTCTTAACCACATCCGTCTTCTTAGGATCTAACTAAATATCCTTACTAGAAAAAATATGACCAAGAAAAGCTATGGAGCTTAACTGAAAGTAGCATTTGCTAAACTTTGCAAAGAGTTGTTGGTCCTTGAAAACATGCAACACAATCCCCAAATGATCGGTATGCTCACTTTCACTCCTCGAATAGATCAATTTATCATCAATGAACAAAATCACAAATTTGTCAAGGTATTGTCTAAGCACCCTATTCATCAAATTCATAAATGTGGTTGGATAATTAGTCAAACCAAACGATATTACAAAAAACTCATAATGACCATACCGAGTTCGAAAAGCCATCTTTGGAATGTCATCTTCCTTCGCTCCAACCGAAGGTCAATCTTAGAGAAGTAACTTGCTCCTTGAAGTTGATCAAACAAATCATCTTTCCTTGGGAGAGGATATTTGTTATTAACAGTCACCTTGTTCAATTGCGGGTAGTCAATACACATACAGAGTGAATCATATTTCTTTCTAACAAATAAAATTGGAGCACCCCATGAAGAGATACACAGACCATGGGGTGCTCCAATTTTATTTGTTAAGAATGAAGGAGACAATCATTGGAGGAACCTTGGCTTAAAAACCTTTATTGAAACTTAGAATGACCATGTCTCTCAGACCTTGGATGTGAAAAGTCACCATCACCAGTCTTGGCCCTCTTTGCCTCCATAGACATTTCCTTAAGTTTCTCCATTTCAATTTGTTGAGCATGAACCATGTGATAAGAAATGTCCATATAGTTGATAAGCATAGTGGTACGACATTCCTTAACCACTATATCGGGAAAGCCCGAAACAAACATACTCATAGTAGGAGCATATCGAGACAATTGTGTGAACTTTAAAGTATATTCCTTCACACTCATATTTTCTTGATGAAGGTTGATGAATTATAAAACCTTTGCCTCCCTCATCTCAAGGGAAAGAACCTATCAAGGAAAGCAACCTTAAACTTTTCCCAATCAAGAGGACCCGCATATTCAACCCTCTCTTCTTTCCATAGGTTAAACCATAATTGAGCAACATCCTTAAGTTGATAAGCGGCGAACTCTGTCTTTTCCACCGACATCACATACATGATCATCAACACCTTATACACCTCATCAATGAACTCTTGAAGATATTCCTTAACATTAGAACCATGAAACTCCAGAGGTTTCATTCTAGTGAAGCCTCTCCCTCTAGTTTCCACCGTAACCACATTTGGGTTCACGGAGACCGCTTCCTCCCTATTGGCTTGTGCCATCATGGCTTGAGAAAACACTTGAAAAGCAGCCCTAAACTCTGCGTAAGTCACTTGTTAGGCCAAAGGATTGACCGGAACTTGAGGATCTTGAGGAGGAGCTTCTCGTTCCACATTCTCTACCGCATTCCTTCAGTATATGCCCTTCAAGCAGCCATATCTTGTAGAGCATCAGATAAGGATTAGGAGAGAGACATTATAGAGTTAGACTATATCACACGACTTTAGAGTAATGAAAAAAGTGGAGTTTCCTAAAGATCTTATAACCTCTCATTCATAAATGTGTCCCGCTTCACACTCATGAACAAGACTCTACTCGACGTTGCTTATGAGACTTCCTAGGACCTTTCTAAACCTTGTGCTCTGAATACTAAGTTTTTCAAGACCCAAAGCATACCCTAGGCGTAACATGTTGTATAGGACCCCGAGAGGCCCTACACAAGCCACTTAGCATACATCATACCAGATAATAGAAATCAAGAGAGGTTTAAAGACAAATTTCGAAACATAAGAATTTATAAAATGTAGCGGAAGTCTAATATAGTCTCGAAGCCATCTAGTACATCAAGAGTGATCGAGACGTAACCCGTACATCACATACAATACTAAAAATTAAAGTCAATAAGAAATAAAGGCTTGATCCTCGGAACATGAGATTTTACCAATCTTTAAAATCTACTAAGTGATCCCTAGCCTCGTAGATGTGAAACTAGAATGTCGGACCCTACATTTTTAAAAAATGTAGGCTAGCGTAAGCGTTAGTCAAAAGAATGTACCAAGTATGATAGCCATGCATAACGGTACAAAATCATGCTAAGGACTTGTAGAGGACATGCAAAGAACAAGTTAAAACATAAGATAAGAGGTTAAAAAACATAATTGTAATCATGGTCAATGCAAGTATAAATCATCTTAAAACACATGTGAGATACTTCTTGAAGTAACCTTACTTCATTATTGTGGGAGATTTACGTTTAACTGAAATAGAGACCATGTGAGCTATAACATGGAATCTGGTGTCTACCCCACAATGAAAAGAGGTATTCTCACTTGCCAAGGTAAGAATTATGAACTTCCAGCTTACGTGGATCAAGTAGCTAATGTATAGCTTGACAAACCTATGGTGGCACATAGTTTATGGGACATGGGCCACTTGTCCGCTCGGTGCTAAGAGTAACTCCCACGGAATATCCATTAGTCTTATATTATTTTAATTTTCATGAGACATGGGTATTCACCACTTGTCTTATCGTTAAAGAACATGGGTAATCACTGAGTGCCTTATCATTAGAATATCTCCTTAACTTGATTCATCTTAGGTGAGAAGACCTTTCAATCCTATGAATCCTTTATGTGAAAAAATCCTATGTCACGACCCAGGGGTACCCCCTAGATGTAACATGGCATACAAGACCCCAAGAGGCCTCATATAAGCCACTTAGTATTCATAGTCAAGATAATAGAAAATCGATAAGATTTAAACATTTCAACACAATCAAATTTTATAAAATGAAACGAAAGTTTAATACACTTGTCTAAAAAACCATCTAATACAATAGAATCTAGGGACACAGCCCATACAACGATGTTCAAAACATAAAATGAAAGAACATAAGGAAAATAGTGGCCAAATCCGGATGCTATGAGGACTCACCAATCTTCAACCTTGCATCTACTATAGATACTAGCCACGGGGATGAGAGTCAGAAAGGCCGGACCCAACATTAGGATAAGAAATGTAGGCAAGAGTATGTGTTAGTACAAAAATGTACTAAATATGATATCCTGCATAAACAAAACATAAACATAAGAGTTAGACAAAATAAGTCATAAAGCATAATCAATGCACATAATAGATCATTTCAACATATAAGGAGTACTTCTTGAAGTAAACTCAATTCATACTTAGTCAAGACATGGATAATCCGCCACTAGTCTTACTCATGATGAAAGGAAAACTCAAGCAACAATCCAAACTCATCACCTATCATAACACATTCTAGTTTATCTATTAACGTTATGGGGAATCACCTCTTGGCTTACTATAAAGGAACATGGGTAGTCGCCTCTAGTCCTTCTTACCTTGGGATCATGGGTAGTCGCCTCTTGTCCCTCTTACTATAGGATCATGGGTATTCATCTCTTGTCTTTTACTTAGGATCATGGGTACTCACCTCTAGTAAAACTCTAAGGAATATGGGTAATCGCCTTATATTCTTCCCATGGAGGTCAAGGGTAATCGCCTCTAGCCCCATCATTCTCATAATTCCTAATCTTAGATTCACTATAGGTGAGCAATCCTTTCAACCTAAAATCATTCAATGTGAGAAAACATTTCACATTCATATATAAGAAAAACATGTGGGAAAAATCCCATCCACAACAACTATATCAATAATCAACAATTCATAACATATGCTTCATTCTTTAAGCAATTCATATCATAATCATCACATATTCTTCAATCTCAAAGAGATACATATCACATATTATTTATCCTATAAGAATGCACATAAATCCATATATTCTCCTTTCATAGAGTAAAACCCATTTACTTCAATTTCATCCTAGAAACATAGGTTAAGAATGGGTACATGTAAATTCATCCTAAAAACATGTAATCCTCTCAATTCATGCATAATAAATCATAATTCAATAAATTGAATCAACATTCACAAAGATCCATTACTTAGAAGAAAACCCTAACTCAAATTTGGAAATTTCTACTTTTCTATTGGAGAACATGGGGGCTCCATGGATGCAAGAATTTCATGGATTAATAAAGCTATCATACCTTGCTATCAAAACCCAAAAGCACTTGAAGAATGGAGACTTGACCTTAAACCCTAGGTTGAATCTTCTTCTTCAAACTTCTAGAGAGAAAAATATTTTGGAGAGGAAGAACTTTGGTCTTCTTTTAGAATTCTAGGTGAATGACTTGAATGAACTAATTTAAGGGTTATAATCACTTATTTAGGGGTCTTAGACATAGGAAAAACAATGTTGTATTAGGCTAGACAAATTAGGAAAAGACCCAACTACCCTTAAAATAATTGTTGACTTGTCACCCACGAGCCATGACTGACGGATTGTGGACTGACCAACGGTCCGTCCTGCACAAGCGTCGCTGGATTCTGAAACATGAATTTTGGGGTCTGGACCATGGACCCTCAATCATGGACCATGGTCCCACCGACAGTCCGTTGGTACGACCGTGGTTCCAAAACTTCTAGACAGTCTTTGGGAACCCATCCACGGACCAGACCTGCGGTCCGTGGTCGACTTCACGGGCCGTGGTTGGCCTCTGTCGATGGCACCTTGAAACTCTGAAATCTTGCTATGTTGTCCGTTCTCAAATCTGAGGTGTTACATTATCTCCCCCTTGGGATCATTCGTCCTCGAATGAGATTCAAGACATCAAAAAATGAAAAGGACTCTAAACTAGCAACCCATCATGCATGCAATTTCATCTAAATGCTCACAACCAAGGAGGAACTTCGATTCCAAGCTAATCATATTCAAAACATCATCAGGAAGATAGGAACTAGACCTAGCAGCCCAATATGCATGCATTCATAAGATTACTCATATACGGGGAGGAACTACCATCTCAAAGCTAAAAGCATGCTCATATCATCATATCATGAAATCCATATGCAACTCATACTCAAATGCATATATCAGAGGAGGAAACATCATCTCCAAGCCAAAGCATGTTCAACAATTCATCTCATGAAGTCTATAGGCAATTCATACTCAATGCACATAAACATTAAGAAAAGAATCATATAAATTCATTTTCATTCAAAATTCAAGTTTTCCATGAACATGCATAAAATGAGGAATCATGGGAATATCTAAAACACATGACACCAAAAGAAAGAGTAAATCATGAGGAACTCATTACCTTAAGCTAGTATAGGAGTAGAAGGAAAAATATGAGGATATCGGGACATCATATTTGCCTCGGCCTCCCAAGTAGCACCCTCAACTAAATGAATCCTACACAACACTTTCATGGAAGCAACTTCTTTATTTATCAACTTCTTGACTTGCCGGTCTAAAATCTCAACCGGAACTTCTTCATAAGAAAAATTCTCCTTAACTCCCAAACCTTCTAAGGTTACTATAGATGTCGTATCTTCAACACATTTCTTCAACAAGGAGACACGGAAAACCGGATGCATCAATGCCAAATCATTAGGCAATTCAAGCTCATAAGCAACCTTACCAACACGTCTCAAAATATGATATAGACCCACATAACGGGGACTAAGCTTCCATTTCTTACCAAACCTCATTACACCCTTCATGGGTGAGATTTTCAGGTAGACCCTATCATGAACATCAAACGCAAGATCTTTTCTTTTAACATCTGCATAGGACTTTTGTCGACTTTGGGATGTTCTCAACCTTTCTCTAATAAGTCGGACCTTTTCCATAGCCTCATGAACTAACTCGGGTCCTATTAATGTAACTTCACCCACCTCAAACTAACCTATAGGAGATATACACCTCTCAAATGCTGCTTATGATCACCCCTGCTCTGTGACTATATCAAAATGTCATCAATGAATACTATGATGAATGAATCAAGAAAACGCATGAACATCTGCGGCATCAGGTCCATAAAGGCAGCAGGGGCATTAGTCAACCCAAAGGACATCACCAGGAACTCATAATGGCCATAGCGGGTCCTAAATGCAGTCTTTAGGATGTCCGCTACGCTAATCCTTAATTAGTGGTAACCGGACCTAAAATCAATCTTAAAGAACACTAAAGGTCCTTATAGCTGGTCAAATAGGTCATCAATCCTAGGCAGAGGATAATGATTCTTTACTGTCACCTTATTCAGCTACCTATAGTCAATGAACATACGCATCATACCATCATTCTTATTTAAAAAAAGAATGGGAGTGCCCCAAGGTGATACACTAGGTCTAATGAATACCTTACCCAAGAGATCTTGAAGCTGAACACTGAGCTCCTTGAGCTCTGCAGGAGCCATCTGTTATGGCGAAATAGAAATATGCCGAGTACCAGACTCAAGATCAATCAGAAAATCAATATCACGCTCTGAGGGTAGGCCAGGTACGTCAGTAGGAAACACATCTAAGAAGTCACGAACTACAGGAACTGACTTAACCAAACGGACCTCCCTACTCACATCACGCACATAGGCCAAAATGATAAGCACCCACTAGACACTAGCCTTCTAACCCGAATAAAAGAGATAACCCCAATAGGTGTGCTACTACGAGAGCCTAGCCATACCATTGGAGGAATACCAGGCATGGCTAAGGTAACTGTCTTAGAGAAGCAATCTAAAACATGGCGATAAGGGGATAACCATACCATGACTAGAATCACGTCAAAATCAACTATGTCCAACAACATAAGGTCAGCCTGGGTGTCACGCCCCTGGATAGTAACTAAGCAAGACCAGAATACTTGATCCACTACTAAAGACTCACCCATGGGGGTTGACACAAGCAACAACGCTACCAGAGGCTCAGAACTCATACTCAAGCGAGAAGCGTAGTAAACAGAAACATACGAAAAAGTAGAGCCTGGATTAAATTAAGCCAAGGCGGGCTGCTAACAAAAAAGAATCGTACCTATGAACACATCGTCCGATGCCTTAACCTCCACCCTCATTGGAGCTGCATAGAAATGGATATGTCCGCCTATGCACTGACCATCAAACCTACCACATGTCCTGCCTCCCTGGGGACCACCCCGTATACTCTGATTACCACCTCTACGGTCCTGAACCTGACCACGACCTCTAGCTGGAGGTGCTGGTGGAGCTTGTAAAGCTACGGGAGCTGCTTGAGGAGTGGGATAAATTTTACTATATTGAGGGCAGTCCCTGGCCCAATGACCCATCTCACCACACTCGGAGCAACCCTGCTGAGGGAGACTCCCAGAGGAACGACCACCATGGCCTGAAGAACCCAACTGAAACACCTCGTTGCCCTGACTCGAACTGGCCTTGCTCCAACAACCATCTGATGCCTAAAGAGATGCCTGGGTAGGCCAGCTAGACTGACCTAGTCGAAACCATCGTCTGATCCTGTCATCATAATCCCTAGACCTGGGGTGGGAGTCCCTATAGCTACCCTCAGGCCTAGCCCTCTTCTCGCTGCCCCCTTGGGCCTCAAGATGAAGATACTCAATATTAACGGCATGGTCAACTATGTCTAAAAAGGATCGACCTGCAGAAACCAAGGAGTGGGTCTCAAGATGAAGCTGTAATCTCAAACCATGGATAAAGAACCTGACCCTCTCTTCCTCTGTAGGCAATATAATCTCCACATGACGGGAGAGCTCGTGGAACCTAGTCTCGTACTCTGCCATTGACATTGAGCCCTTCTCCAACCAGCAGAACTGATCCCTGAGGCGGTCTCTGATGCTATGAGGGATAAACTTGGCCAAAAAGGCCTCAAAAAACTCAACCCATGATACCAGACGAGACCCGACAGGCCTAGTCTATATGAAGGTGCACCACCACTGCCTTGCTGGCCATCTAGCTGGTAAACGATGATCTAGGCCCCTCTGGACTCTACTAGAGCCAAAGTGTGAAGCCTCTTACAACAAGTAGTAAGAAACACATGGACATCCTCACCCACAGCACCAGAAAACCTCGGTGGTGTCAACCTGAGAACATACCAAGCATCATCTGGTTCTCGAGCGACATAGGTCTTTGTGCTTCCAAGAGTTGTACTCCTTTTGGTGGTACCTGAATCTGAGGTACCCTCACTGTAGGATGATCTTGCGGTACTGGTGTTGGTGTAGCTAGGGCGGATCCCTGCTGCATAACCCCAAGCACACCCAAGAGCTGTGCAATAGCAGCCTAGAGATCTGGAGTCAGAACTTGTACAGTTGGCGGCTGGCCTCGGCCCCACCAGCAAAGTTGGTATATGAGATACTAGAGGCTCCGCTAATGGCTCTGGATCCTCCTCTCTTCCTGGGCTGGTGCTGGTGCTGGTGCATGAGCTGGCATAGGAAGTCAACCCCTATCTTGTGCCTTACCGCCGCGTGTACGAGCCATCCTGTGAAAAGAATGAAACAAGAGGGATTTCAAGGAACTGATAATTGGCATGATGCACGATATGATACACAATAGAGGAATTTCCTTAAGACACCCTATATCCTCCTAAAAATAAAATACAGACATCATCGCGTCTATCTGTAGAACTCTACTAGGTGCTAGCTCTGTACAAGTGAGACAGGTGAACCTACGCCTCTGAGACCAACTTGTCACGACCTGATTTCTCAAGTGATGATGGCACCTACTATACCCCACCAGTAGGTAAGCCAACCAATAACCCAGAACATCAAGTAATGAGCGTAAGGGTAGAAACTAGCGAAAACAATAATCTAAATAAAGGACAACAAGGTGGAAGCAAACCAAAATAAATATATACAGAAATTCCTCCCAAAACCTAGAAGTCACTAGTACAGAGCTGTCTAATAAAGAGTACAAGTACCAAAAGTGGACCACAACAAAGTGTGTCTCAAAAGCAACAGGACTAGCTAAAACAAAAGAAGGAGACAAGATAAACCCAAAACGCCAAGTGCTCACCCTTGTCTACAAACCACAACTGCAAAAGAGGGCAGGAGATAATCACCGCTGGTAATTGGTACTGGGACATGCATCACAAAATAGATGAAGAGTGTAGCATGAGTACCAAAACAACATGTACTCAGTAGGCATTAAAGGCCGATTGAGCAAAAAGGGTAAAAACAATAAGAAAGGATAGAATTTTGACACAGAGAGGTCAAAGCGGATATGAAATGAAAGCACACGAGCATACCATAAATAAACTAAGTACAATCTAAACTAAACCTAACTAGACCCCCATAAGCCCAGAAGGTACACTAGTACACAAGGTTAAATAAAACCTGAACGAACCCCCATTAGCCCGACAAGTACACATAATAGCTAAGTCTACTGAGAAAGAAGAAAGTCGGGCTCCCAGCCCAAAGCAACAAAGATAACCCATATGACTCCACCAAGCCAGCAGTGCACTCCCAGCCCAGCTAGAAAGAGTGACCCCGGGGGGCACCCAACCTGACAGTCCATTCCCAGCCCAGCTATAAAGAAGGACCCAGGGGTAAGGTAGATATCGCGAGTCATCCTATGATGCAATCAACTCCCAGCCCAGCTAGAAAGAGCACCCCGGGGACACCTAGCCAGCAGCACACTCCTAGCACGGCTAGAAAGAGAGGCTCAGGGGAGATCGCCAAAATCATTTAATCAACCCAGCCACCGATATGCTCCCAGCCCATCTAGAAAAATGGACCCTGGGGTTGATGGTATTTCCATTGTGATCTAATCCAACAACAACCACCGTGGAACGCCATCAACTCCAAGATATCAAAGAAAATGCTCCAAGCCTATACTATCTCAAACCCACGCCTCTATTGATGCACCGAACCTCCGAGAATGCTTCGGAACTGCAAAATTAAATGGAAAAGATACAGAAGTGCAACAAGCAGCGATAGCACTTAATCTAAGACTCAAACTATCAGACTTAAGTCTGCTACTCCAGCCTATAAGGAGCTAAATCATCCGAACAACGTCGATAGAAAGTCAAGGCTATTCAGCCCACACATGTCATAAGTTTAAGGAAACACGACCTTAACCTAGACTAAAGACACCATGCTAACAGTTGACGATGAACAAAGCATGCAACACATAGCATACAAGCATACAATAACATTTAGCACAAAAGCATGCAATTCTACTAACCCGGCTAACATAGTACTACACCCAAAATATGGATAATTGGTCCTAGCGCAAGGTATCTAATCAAAGTAAAGTAAGAAACTGGTACCCACCCCCAATTCACTCCAATCCACATGGTTTTACACAATTAAGCTCAATCTAATAGAAAGAAAGTTGTAGCGTACCTTAAGGCCGACTGCGCGCGCTCCAAATCACTTCGCCAGAGCTTTTCCTTCCTGAACGGCCTTTTAAACTTTGTCATGCTATTAAATGTAGGATCACAACTTTGTACGATCATTTAGAAACCAAAATCACAACAAATAGAGGCGGGTCTATTTTGGAGTCGAAATGGGAATCATGGGACTTGTATCAAACTTTCAAGATTTGACTCCACCAAAAGACCCAAAATATTACCCCCAAACTTGTTTTCAAAATGAAATACCTTTCGGGGCACAAAACGCAACAATACCCAACATGCGAAAACACCACACTTTAACTAACTGAAAAAGAAAGCATGCAACATGTAAAAACTCAGAATTAAAAAAAATCAAAGGGTTCCCAGCACTCCTAGAACACTCTACGATGTAGCTTCGATAATTCCTGACACGTGGGACTTTGAATCACCCAAAATGAAACTAAAATAAGCAAGATATGACCAAATAAAGAAGGCCAAAAAGAAAAACTCATAAAGGGGCAAAGGAGTCTGGTTTATCGCGATTATTACCTCGAAGGACGCACACCCGACCACTTCCAATCAGTCTTACATCAAAGCCACCAAAAAATGAGGCTTCCACACTTCGAATAACCTTATTTAGCCAAGAAATGAGAGAGATAAGAGGTTTTAAATTTTTAGAAAAAGTATTGATTTTTCTGCATAAATATACCAGTTTTCAACATTTTCTCGAAAACTTAAAAACTCTGAAGGGTTGTTCCGAACTCATTCGGATCCCTGTACACGTAAAAGAGATATGAAACCATACCATATTTAATATACCAGACTCAACGGTGTAGTAGAAATTTTCATACGAGGTTATCTTGAAAAAAGTGGGTCCCACACTCAATTGCCATTTAAAGTAAAAACCCACAAAGAAGCTCGGAAAAAGCTCAGAATCCTCGGGACACGAATGAAGGGTCAATCTAGAACAAACTCAACATTCTGGAGCTAACCGCGCTAAAGGAATTCTCATCCAAGTGCGTTCACTTAGAATATTGACAAAAGTCATATTTAGGCTTAAACGTTAAATTTAAAACACCTAATCCCACTGACTCATATTGAAAATATCGGGAGTCATGCCGACCATGCTACTATCCTAAAATAACCCTTCTGAAGCTGATGAAATCGTCAGAACTGGATTCAAATGTCATCTTCTTAAACTTTTGATCAAAAATGATCGTTCAAGGTTCATAAGCTCCAAAAATACTAAAACTCGCAAGAATTGACTAAACGAACGACCAAGTGACCGAACTACCAGTCCCAGAAAGTCGTAAATGATTTGGGTTCACTACAGGAATGCTCTAAATGACACATAAAAGACAAAACAAAGAAATAACTAGGACGGCCAGTACATCATGTTACCCATTGCTAATTTTATGAAATGTATAATTTTTTTACTTTTTGTTTATGGTTGGATAAAACCCCAAGATCTAGGGGTGTTCTAATGGGTTTGGGTATTGATTTAATGTAGTGGATATTGTGTTATTCTCTATTTTTCTGATGTTCAGACATGAATTTGGTCTAATTACTATTGTGTTAACTAATGGGTTAAGGTTGCAAACTTCATTCCTACTTCCGATCTCTGGTTGATGCTAGAAAGAAATTATTTGGAGTGGGTAATTATTTTAATACTAGAAATTTAAGTTTAATTTTATGACTTGCTTGAAAGAGAGGTTATGGGTCGTATCTATTTGCCCTATTCTTGAAAAAGAGGATAGAGTAAAGTATTTGATTGTTTTGGATTGGCATATAGATGAGACCGAAAGAATATTATTTACCTAGATGCTTTGAGATATAATGATGATTAGCGTCAATGAAGATGACTTAGCCTACTCATGAATGTTCATCACTATAGAGCAGCACAATTACCCCTATGTGAGATTGACTTCTAATCCCCGTACCCCTAGATTGTTTATTAACTCTTGATTTTTTTTAATTTCTAGCTTAATTTCGATAAAAGACAACCAAAGCTTTCTACAAAGTTAGTGGTTCCATCTACCCAATTGTTTTTACTATTACAAATGAGCTGATTTAAAATCCATATTTCTTTATGAGGAATCCTTTACGATACACCATTCTCTATGGGATTCGACCCCCACTATTCGTTGGGGTTTTTTATTGATAACAACCTCTCACTATTTTAATTGATTTTAGAGGGTGGTGTGAGCGTTATCATAGTTGATGGGGAAGATTTGACTCATTGCTCAACAAAGAAGCTCGATTTAGATCTGAAGAATCGAGAAACTCCACCTACAAAACCATCTAATAATGAGTCCTCAAAGTTGGAGCTAATGGCTCTCCCATATCATTTGCGGTATATGTTCTTGGGTCAAAAAGGTACTTTACCGTTTATTATTGCTTCTAATTGGAATGAAGGGCAAGTAGAGGCTTTGATATCACTGTTGAAGCTGTTTAAAAGGGCAATTGGATGGACGATTGCCGACATTATTGGTATTCCACCTGGTATATGTTCTCACAAGATCCAACACATTCCTTATAGTAAACAAAGTATTGAGTACCAGAGAACATTGAATCCACCTATGCATGAAGTTGTGAAGAAGGAGATCATCAAGTGGTTAGATGCTGGAGTAGTTTATCCAATCGCTGATAGTAATTGGGTATGTCCATTTCAATGTGCTCCAAAGAAAGGAGGAATCCATGTTGTTCCTAGTGCAAAAATGAGCCTTGTTACTGGTTGGAGGGTCTGCAGGGATTATTACAAGTTGAATGCATGGGCAGAGAAAGATCATTTCCCAATGTCGTTCATGGACCAAATGTTAGATCTTCTTGTTGGAAATAAATGTTACTATTTTCTAGATTGGTATTCAGGCTACAATCAGATCTCTATAGCACCGGAAGACTAAGAGAAGACTAATTTAACTTGTCCTTATGGGACATTTGCTTTCAAGAGGATGCAACTTAAGTTGTGTAATGCACTAGTGATTTTTTGATGTTGCATAATGTCTATCTTCTCTGATATGGAGGAAGACACTATTGATGTATTTATGGATGACTTTTTTGTGGTTGGTGACTTTTTTGATGATTGCTTTAGGTGATGTTCTAAAACACTGTGAATAATGTAGTCTTGTGCTAAACTAGATGAAGTGTCACTTTATGGTGAAAGAGGATATAGTTTTGTGCCATAATATTTGTATGAAAGGTATCAAGGTTGATAGAGTAAAGGTCGAGGTGATTGTAAAATTTGTCACCATCTATCTCCATGAAAGGTGTTAGAAGCTTTCTGGGTCATTCTGGGTTTTATAAGAGTTTATCAAAGATTTCTCCAATATTTTGCACCCGTTATGTACATTGCTTGAAAATGAGACAAAATTTGATTTTAATGATTCTTGTTTTAAAGCATTTGAAGGGTTGAAAGTGAAGCTAATTTTGGCACAAACCATTATTTCACCGGATTTCGGAATTGGACAAGGCGAGGACTGAAGTTGAAAGAATGGCCAAAAATAGAAAAAGAAGTGCAAAGTGAACATTGTTGATCGTTTAACATGAAGGGAAAATCGCCAATTGAGCACTACTTGTCCTAATCTGACATTGTATTAAGTCATCCCTCAAGGTTAGTTGGCAATACCATACAAGAAGGGCAATTCGCCAAAACACCCAAGGCGAAGTGAATAGATATCGCCGAATCTGATAGTGTTGGCAGATAAGATGACACTGAAAAGGGCGATACAAGGCGAAGTTTGGCGATTCGAAAAATTCACAAAAGCAAACTCTAATAGGATCGCCTAGTGAAACTCAAACACCTGAAGCTTGGTAAATGGAAAAGGTGAACCAAAGAAAGAAGGGAGATTCGCCGAATTTGGTGGGTAAACTGAGCTAACGTCACCGAAAATTATATCGAGCTACTTTTTGGGCAGTATTTTTGGAAACTATAAATAGCCCAGAGGAGAGGGAAAGAGGAGTGGAAATATTGAGAGAAGCACTCTGACCTTTCCAAAGAGAGAAACATTTTCATTGATCAAGAACATTTTTAATTGTTGCATTTTTTAATTGTAAACTTGAATTGGAGAATCTAATGTGGGATTTAAAGTGGGTATACTTTTAAATACTCAATTTCATGCTACCCATGGCTACTCTTGATCAAGGTAAAAGTTACTTACACTTTGTAATGTGTGGTTGAAACTTCAAACTTTTGGGGTGTGATTATGGGGTTGGTTGTTGATTTAATTTAGTGGGTTTGTTGAATTGCTCTGTTTTATGGTTGTTAATTACAAATTTGGCTGATTGTCAGGTGATTAACTCATGAATTGAGGTGGCCAACTTAATTCTAGCTCCAATCTCCGGTTGATACTCGAAAGAGATTAATTGTAGTGGGTAGTTAGTTTAATTCTAGCAATTTATGTTTGATGTCTATGACTTGCTTGCAAGAGAGGTTATGGGTCGGATCTATTTTCCCTATTCTTGAGAGAGAAATTAGAGTAAGGTAATATGTTATTTAGAAATGGCATATTGATGAGACTGAAAGGAGATTTTATATGCTAGCGTTTGGCCATAGATTTCAAAATATTTTTGGCAAATATTATTTGGGTGAGAATTTGGATGAAATTTCACCATGTGTATGGCCATAATATTTGAGAAATATATTTCACTTTTTTAATAAATATGATTTATACCCATAAGTTTTAAAAACTATCAAAATCAACCATAGATTTGTATTACATAGCAAGATAGAAACGTCGACGTAAAAAGTTTCATGACTTCCGCAATAATTCAATTGGATTTTCTTTGCAGATAATTACAAGTAGTGTCCATGAAATTGGAGAATGTGGTAGTTTTGAGTGAATGTAATAAGCATCATTCCATACATCGTGAAGTAGACGAAGCACATGACTTTATTACCCTAAGCCAATTGTTCGTCATTTTCATCAACAACCCTATTATCACTGAATATTTTATCACTGTTTTGGTATTCATGTAAAAAAATATGCAATACAATGCAAATAAATACTATAGAGGGTATTTTTTTAAAAGATAATAGTTTGGTGTAGAATTTAATTTTTAAAAGTTCCCAAATAATGGGATTGGGCCCAAATACTAGTTTTTTCTAGTATTTGGAAATTTGGGTTATTTGTCAAAAATATTTGCCAAATAATGGAAAATCATATGGACAAACACTATTTGCCAAATTTCCTTCCAAATTTTACTTGAAAAATCGATGACCAAACAGGTCCTACGAAAATGTGCTTTGAGATGGAGGAAGATTAGCACAATTGATGATGACCTAGCCTACTTGAAATTAATTAGCTTCATTGAGCAAATCAACTATAACCCATGTTAAATCAGCAACCAATTCCCACACCCCAAGAGTCCTTTAATTTTCTGAATCGTCAACTATTTCTATTTTGATAATTTGGTTTTAGAACTGCTACTAAAGTTAGTGGACTTATACACCCAAATGTTCTATTTCAACTTCAAGTAAATTAATTCCTTGTTAATTCTAGGATAAAATTCTTAATCGTGCGCCATTTCCTGTGGGATTCGACCCCGACTCTTTGTTTGGTTTTCATTGATGACGACCGCTCATTGTTTTAATTAGTTTTATATAGTGATTGGAGCGTTATCAGTAAGTTAAAATTTAGCAATGAAAAAATATTTTCGCTGGTTCTTCGTTTGTTAAAATTTACCAATGACAAAATCTTTCTATTGGTTTTCGAGGCCAACCCATTTTAGAAGATAAAAATTTAAGTTTAAGTTCATATTCTTAGTATGTTAAAATTGGCTGATGAAGAAAATTACCGTTGATTTCCAAGGCCACTCATGTTCATAGGATGGATTTTTTATTTTTTAGTTATTATTTGAGTCATTTATGCTTACTTATATTTATTCATTACTAATACTTTTACTAAGTGAGTTTACAGGTACACATAGTTGCTCCATAATTCGAAGGGCATTTGAATAATTTTTCTTATGTATATTATTGTCATTAGGCAAATATTAGGTCATTTCTTATATTATTTCTTTGTTTTATTCTTAGAGTATATTGCATGTTTATTATACATGTATATTATTTTATCCTTTCCTTAATTTGTTATAATGAATTTAGCTGGGACCCACCATTGTGGATTTTGAAGGATGCCTAATACTTTTCCTTCATAATCACTTGAACCCTTACATAAAATATTTTTGTTTCGTAGACTATTTATTTTTTTAAATTAATTAATTGGTTTCCTTGTTTTCTTAAAATTAGGTGGCAATTCTTTAAATTACTCTCTTTAAATTCTTTTAAATTTAATTTAAATTAATCAATTAATTATTTTTTGAGTCGCCACAACGTTTCGCCTTATTTGCAAAAGTACAGATGTAAATACTTGTGATTTTAACTTAGGTTAAACTACGATGCTAAATTGTTTACTGAATTTGCATTGCCATTCGTAAGCCTAAGGATGACAGAATTACATGAAAATTTATATGTTGAAATGCATGATCTTGGATAGGGTGAGCTGATATATTAAAATTATGGCATTGTATATAAGATTGATATTGAGCTGCTCCAACTTTGAGTTGACAACTTCGATATGCAGGTCGTAGGAATTACTACGAACCATATATTAGTCCTGTCATCTTGAATGCACAAAACAATAGCTAAATTTAGGAACTACGGGTTGACCTATGGTCTGTAAAAATTTTGACAGGCCGTACTGTTGAACTGTAGTTCAAACTTTAGGGACTAAAATTGTGACTTCCTTTCCTATGGTTGGGTCCTACGGTCCATCGAAGCCCAACCGTAGGAAAGAAGCAGTGCACTTTCTTGAAATTTTATTACTTTTTCTTTGGGTTTCATAGTTTCATTTTAATTCTTCTTGCTTTATTTTAGCATGTTTTTAGTACTAATGGGTCTTTCACAGGTACCATGCCTCTGAAGGGTATACTGTCGAAAAGGGGGGGAATCTATGTCTACTACACCTTCTGCCAATCCGACTAATTAATTAGTTGTCACATAATGAGTCAAGTGGCTCCGAATTTAATCCAGGCAAAAGTAATGACTCCCCTTCGGCAACAGTCCAAAGAACTAGAAAATGTGTTGGTGCCGGATGAGGGAGACTCCCCCTTTCAAGCAACTGCTTCCCAGTGTGAAGAGGGATCACAGGGCTTGGATAGCGACAGTAATGGATCAAAGTCCGGGACAGGCTCCGGTCAACACTTAGGCTCTCAGCCCAAGTCAGGATCTGGATCAAATTCTATTGCAGCATCTGCCTATGATGCTTCAGAGTCTGGGGAGTCACATGATTCAGCTCTCACATGACCTTTTATGCCGGTACAGAATCTGGCAAGCCTTATAGATTGTGTATTTAGGGTATGTTTCAGCTTTACCTCGACATCAACTACCTGAATTCCCAGCAAAAGCATGCTCGTCTAATTACAAAGGAGAGACGAGTTATTACAGGAAGCCTTCACATTGTACCCGCCATTCATGAGCTATTTCGGAGGCACGAGTGTAAGTGAATGGCAGAAGCACTAGGAAGATATAGTCCTATTATTATATGGGAGTTTTATTCTTCCTACGCAGCCACTGAGAAGAATGCCACGCCTCCTAGGGCTAAGGAGTTTGATCAGCCTCCTCTCTTGACAACTTTAATGAGGGATATTCCAATAGATTTATCAGATGCCACAATCCATCATTTTATTTATGGCCCATCTCATGCGCAGCCGATTAATATAGTTTAGTTTGATTACCGGATGCAGCTAGTCCGGAATAGAGTTGCTATGAGAGATATAGAGCAGAGAGAGGCGTTGCTTTGATGGGTAGCCGGGTACATTGTTGAGTAGAGGGTCGAAGTCGAGTGGGTTTGGGACTTTAAACTGCCTATTAAGAAGTTCACACTAAATTTTGCTGCCTCGTTTTTTGTGGTCGATTTTCCGGGCTAGATTGTGTCATATGATGGTGGACAATAAGTTGACATGGGATCGGGAAGTCATGATTGCTTACTTGAAGGCGGGGCATAAGATTGATTTTACCTCTGTATTTATTGCTGAGATACATGAGAGGTGATGAGTCAGTAATTTTGACTCATTTAGGGCTTGTTATTAAATGATTTAGTGTCTTCCATACCTATTTTACACTCATAACTAATGTTAATATGTTGATATGCAGCAATGAAGGTTTAAGAGTGAGGCAAGGACATTAAAATGTAAAAAGGAGAAAAAACGTTGAAAAAGAATGAAGAAAGGAGATGTTGGAGCTCGCAAAACCCACGCGGTGACTCGTCGAGTGGGCCTGCACCTCGCCTAAATTTCCAGCGAAGTAGTCCATGGACAAATCAAACTTGGCGAGCAAAAATGTGATTTGGTGATGCGCCGAATGGATTGGTGACAACGATCAAGCTCACGAAAAGTTCCAGAACAATTTGATGGAGGAACCAAGACGAAAGGCGAGAAGAAGAGAAACTTTGTGGATCACCAAATGGGTCGGCGATCCTGACTTAATTCGCAAAGTTGAATCTGTGCTCTGTTTTTGGGAACATATAAATACATATTTTGAAAGAGGAAAAGGGGTTCTCACACTGTTTACCTTTGGGTTTTTGAGACTCTTTAAATTTTTAACATTTTTTAACATTCTTAGTGGAGTTTGGAATTTAGATTTTGAGATTGTAAGATTTTACCTTTGATTTCAACATTTCAGGATTGCAGATCGTTAGCAAATCAGATGGAAGACTTGGTTGGTAATGATTTTTTGATTTCACTATGCTTAGCTAAAACCCCTTACCTTAGGGGTGTGATCATGTAGTCGAATGCGTTAATTAACTAATGGGTGTTATCAATTTTTGATTTTAATGTTATTTTGAACTAGGTTCATTTATTTTTTCATGTTTTAATTGATGAATTGAAGTTGTAAATTCAATTCTAGTTTAGTTCTCTATGCTTGCCTGAGAAAGAGGTAACAGAGTAGAATGATTGATTGATAGTTGTATTTATTGCGTATTTAAAATCGAGGTTGATAAAGTGGGTTTGATTATGTCTTCACAAACCCAGCTTGAAAGAGTGGGTTGATTAAGGAAATGGGTTGTTTAGTAGTGATAAGCTTGTTGAGGTTCGAGAGAACTCGCCTGAAACACAATAGTTGATTGAGAGATGAATATTGTACTTAAAACCTACCCTGCCCATTGAGATTCAACAATTTTAAGCAACTAGTAACTACCCATTACACGAAATTAGCATTTGACTGATCACATTCCTAAGGCCCGATCTCTAATTGTCTACTTTCCATGTTAAGTGTTCTTTGTCAGAAATTGGTTACTAATTCCCTAATTTGATATTAATATTTGAAACTTCGTGATTTATTTTGTTGTTACGAAGCCTTTACTTCTACAAATGATTAGGACGCATTTATACTTCCTAATTGAATTCTCTACTGTATCACTTCCTGTGGGATCAACCCCAACTCTTAGTTGGGTTTATACTCTTTAGCGACCGCCTACACTTAGAATTGGAAGAAGTTTAGTTGAGCGTTATCAAGAGGACATTTCGAAAGACTACCACACTTTCATTCCCCGTTTGATATTCCGCCTGTGTAGAAAGGCCACAGTTATGGTGATTGGTATTGATCAGGTGACTGAGGTTACTTAGATCTTGGATGTCTGCTAATTCGCAATGAGGCCAACCCCGCAGCACCAAAATGAGTATTCAGATCGATTTGCCGCCGATGGGCAAGACATCCACACAGGAGCAGCCCAGAGAGGGAAACATTCCATCCCCTACTACTGAGACGACTGCTCCATCCTTATTTTTGCACCAGAGAGAGAACACCTCATGCTTCCCTTATTCCAGATATTCCCATGGTGCCCTTAGCCAGACTTCAAAATCTAGAGATCTAGATGACGAATCTGGCCACACAAAAGATGATAGATGCATTAGAGCTGAGAGTACTAGCCAACCCTCATACCACACTGTGTTTAAATCTTAAAAGATTTTAGACGGAGCTGGCTACACTCCGAGCTGATTTAAATACACTGGCAGCTACAGTCTCATCTACACTAGATCATGCACCTACTAATGTTGGCGTGATGTGATTGTTTCACTATTTGGTTATGATATCCCTGCTCGTTCATCGGGAAAGTGCACCTGGACTTCTGATGATGCTATTGATAGAACAAACGAGTAGAAATCAAAGAAGAGAGAGTGAAGTGAGCTTCAGGCGGCACACCGACAATCTTTAGCTGATGAGAAATTGCGACTATAGAGAGAGGGGGAGTTGGCAGTTGAAGATTTAGGTTTGAGGGGCACTACTATTGGTGCTCCTAAGTTATTTTTGAGGGCCTTAGTGATGGCACTACACAGGTTGATGTAGAGTTGCATGTTGATGCTCTGGGGACAACACTGACAAAACGCCATGCCTCTGTTTAGTTCTTCGGCACTTATGCACCACAGGTATTTCTTCACCCAATGATCTGAATTATTTTGTTCAGTAAGGGCATTGCACTGTAACTCATATAGGGTGGGGTAAGTTTGTAATAAGTTTAAAGGTGAAGTTTGAATAACCGAAGCACTCTACTTAAATCTTGGTGTTTTCTTGCATGTGTTCTTTTTCCCTATGGATTATTTAATTTATGTTGAACCGTCATGTATATGATATAAATTGTAGAAGTAGACTAGAAATAAAAGCATGATGGCAAAAGAGCATGAAATTGATACCCTTCAGAAAAAATTGAAATGTGTGATATATATGTGTGATGGATGTCAACTATGTGGGATTTGTGTATGACATGATAGAAATTTTTTTAATAAAATGAATTAAGCTAAATCATGAACTAGATACACTGATAATTTGATAGTGGAACTATGTGTCATGTGTGTATGAGGATAGTTGTTTATTCATGTTGTATATGATAATCAAGAACTTGCTCTGTTGGTTTTGCTGAGATGATTTAACTGTTAATGAGGAAAGGATCATAGGCCACTTTTTAAATTGGGTCCACATAAGCCTAAAAACCACCAACCAAATGAAAAGGCTCCTGTCGATCCAAATTATTGAGCCTAAATTAAACCGTTCTTATAATTTTTCCAATTGACCTTCCCCATAAAAATTATTAACCTTTATTTTGGCTCTGGTCCCTCCTTGTAAATTATGCACCTCAACTCAGGAGAAAAGCCTAAGTTGAGGGTGGCTACTATTGAAGAAAGATGTTACCATTTTTTTGGCCTTGATCCCTTCTTGGACATCATGTACCTAAACTCAGGCTAAAAGCCTAAGTTAAGGGTAGCCACTACGGAGAAAAATAAGAAAAAGAAAAAGGGTATGAAAAGATTTGTGTATTGAGAAAGGAGAAAAAAATACTTAAGGTGGTTGGTAGTTTAAAGAAAATAAAAGTGAAAAAGCTGAAGAAAAAGATGAAACGAAAAAAAAAGCAATTAAAAAGTTACACTCGAGCTTCAATGAACAATGAGGTGAAAAGAAACTTAAAAGAAGATACTTAAATTGGTTATAAAAGAGAAAAATAGACAATGTAATGTAAAGGATGGAAGATAAGTCACTTAAATCCCAAATATACCATATATACCTGACCCTAAGCCTACGTTACAAGCTAAGAAAGTCCTACGATGATCCAAATCTAACGGTTTGAAAGTCGAAGTGTAGAAAATTAGGGCAAGCCTATTGTATTGTGCATATACTATATTGAATTGAATTTTGAGTGTTAGCCTATACTGAGTCCCTAGATTTGAACAATAACTCAAATTATGTGTGAACAAAGGGATTTCTTTGCGGTGAGGGCACAAATGAAGCTTTCGAATAGTTGGTATCTTGGTGATTACAATCTGTGTATGTAAAAGTGTTGTTGGTATGTCTATGTCATAAATCGATCTACATGTGTTGGGTTGGTGTTGAACGGAATGATTGCATTGTGCTAAAGAAAACATATATTGAAGGGTTGAATGTTGAAAATAATGTCATGTGATTGCTAGAATTTTTTGGTTTACTTTTTCACCGTGTCGTTTAGAGTTAGTAGTATCCCTTGACGATAAGCAATGAATTTAGGTTGAGGGTGTTGATGTAACAGTGATTTACGGTACTTTTAATGCTTTAAATTTGGAGTTTTTCTTCTGTCTTAAGAATTTGTTAGTAGGTGTGATTGTATTTTGCTTTTATTTTGCATGAAAGTAGGTTTTTGTGTAGACATGATAAAAAGAGATGAAGCAGCAGATTTTTGAGGTTTCTGTGTAGACATGATAAATTTTATTTTGCATGAATTTTTTCGTTGTTTGAATAGTTATTTTTTGGAGATAAATTTAAAACGACAGAAGAAAATGACAAGCCATAGGAATTTCTTCGAGCCGTAGAAAGAAGTTGTAGAAATGTCAGAGATGTTGAGCTCCAGTACCAATTCAAGAAATATTCAGGATGGGTCGTATAAAATTCTACAGGTCGTAGAACATACCCGTATAAATTATTCAGAAGTGAAGAACCATCTACTATTTGACGGAAGGTTCCTACGGACCGTGAGAATTCCTATGAGTCGTATGAACAAACCATAAGATTGACTTCCTAGCCGAACTTTCCTAGATTCCCTTTACCTACTTTATTATGGATTTGATGTCTATAAATATTAGTTTTATTTTTGCTTTTAGGGGTTAGAAAATTTGTTAGTTTTCTTTTGGACTTGAGAGTTAACTTGCGAATACTTTGTGCATTTAATTCTTGCAGTGTGGTTTATAATATTTATTTTTGTTCATCAATTCAAGATTCTGGATTTTATCTACTCTAATTATAAGTTCATGACTAATTTTACCAAACATATTATGAGTTGTGATCACCCAACAATGAGTAGCTAAATCTATAACTGGGGTTTTGGGAACCATGAGTAATTAACAACATAGACCTAATAATTTAGTAATTCTTTAATAGTGTTTATGCATGTATGGTTGATCTCTTCATTTTGATTGCTTTTTAACAGTGAACGATGTTAGAACTTGCCTTATTACTACTTGCCCGACCAAGGAAGTAATGAATGGGTAAAGAGATTAAACAACATAGATTTTATGTTGATAATCCGCTATCTAATACTCTAACCTTAAGATGCGAGGGCTAATGTGGGGTCAATGGTAAGGGTTAGTAAAGCATAAACCATAGACCAACGAAGTTGCGTGGTAAAATTTCCTACATGGAAAACCAATCACTTAGGAGATACCTAACTTACCGACTTTGCATGTCAAATACGAGATAAGGGTTACTATTAGAAAGTTTATTATGTTAAGAACTTGTGGAGAACACATACACCCTAGTTTAATCTTATATTGATCTTACAAAATTATGAATCGTGTTTACTTGGTTTCTTGTTACAGAAATCAATCAATAATTTTTTGTGTTACAAATCCCCCTCCCCCTTTTACGGAGAAACTCTGACTAAAAGTACAATCAACAAGTTTATTAGCCTAAATGTCGACCTTGTTCCTCATGGGATTGATCTTAACCTCTATTAGGTTGTTTATTTTAACAATGACCACTTATATATCTCTATAGAGGTCTAATTTTGGCATATAATCTGCTCATATCTCGCCCAAAAATCTATCTCCTCTACAATAATACAACCTACATTGATGTGTTCACTTTCGATGATAGTACCCACTAACACTACCTTGGGATGCCAAAGGATGGATACATTTAGCGATCACATGATATTGCTACTTATGAACCCAAACCAGTACTGGGCTCCTACATTTAGATCCTTCTTCTCAATTCTCGCACTGTCAGCAATCTAAGGTGGAGAAATAGCAAACATCAATGGTGCCAGCCAACCTTTCAGAGTGTCAAGTTCACGGTGCATCCCAATTTGGAACATATCAACATGATTTAATGGATTACTAAGGACTGAGTTAATTTCACCAATGTGGAATTATAACATGTAGCCACGCACTTAGACCTTATTCAAGGTCTTCAAAAATGTGCCCTTTTTATCTTCTTTGGCAAAGCCCAAGCATAGGATGTGTAAAACTCTCACACCCAAGATGGGACATATGGTTTATGAGGCCTTATGAACCTTTAAAATTGGTGGAACTGAATTGTTTCCTAAATTACCGGATAATCACTCATAACACAGTCTATGGAGAGTCGTCTCTCAACATGAATTGTCCGCTCTCCAGCAGCCTTGAGCCTTTGAAGGCCCTTGGAGTGATTATTGGGTGAACTCTTGATATTTGTGCTTGAGTGGAAAAGGGTTGCACTAATTTGAACCTGATGTCCATTTTTTTTTGCAACCACCTTCTTCGGTTGCTCACTCACACACGTAGACCAGCGCAGAGTGGTTTGTTAGGGACGAGGAGCCTCACATTACTTGTTGATGGTGACACCCCTATGCCTTTTCAAAGGAGGGAGAGGAGAAGATAAGTCTCTATCTGACTCTGTATCTGAAGAGACTACCTATTTTCCCTTAGTTTTAACCATATCCAGCAAAGCAGATATATTCCAAACATCAAATAAAGTGATGCTTATTTGAAATCAAAATCACATGAAAGCACAACCCAATGGATAGGCGGTTCGCCTAACAAGTAAGGCATGCTCAGGTGAGCTCACCGAATCAGATAGTGCAGAATTTAAAATAACTCATGCATAATGGGCGGAGTCAATTCCAAATCAGCGATTCACTGAGTTGGTTTTGGTGAGCTAAGACAACTCCACCAAAACTGACAGTGCAAGATACAAAAAAGTTAGGCATAAATGGTGATGTCTACTTGCTCTTGGCGATCCGCCGAGTGGGTTTTGGCAGACTAAGACAAGTCCACCGAATGGAACAGTACCAAAGGTCACATATTCACTCAAGAAGGCGAGCTAGGGGCTTACACGATTATTCGCCTTACCAACTTGGCGAGCTAAGATATGCCCGCCGAATAGGTAGTGTTCAGCCTAGTGCCTACTTTCATATGTTAAATGAACATATGCAACAATATATAGTTCCCCATCAAATTAACAATCTACTCACATGCTTATATACCCATGGGTACTTATATTTCCCCCAAATATCACAAAGTATTGCTCAAATTGATGATTTTCCCTTAAGAAAGTCATCACTCCATCCATCCTTTGGAAAGTTCATGCAATTGGGTCAACACTAGGCTAATGACACTTCACTCAAGTAAAATTCAAGTAGGACCCAACAATATTAAATATTTGATTTCAAGTTTTAACAAACACAACCAATTTTAAAGTTTTAGGCTCAGATTCACACTTAACTCATGGGCACAATTCAATAACAACAATGCAGCACAACCCCAAAAAATTAACTAACAACATGCATCATATGGCCTTAGGAACAAACACAAAACATAATTTATATATCAAATAACAAGATAAAAGTTAAATACCAACCTCAAGTAGAAGTACACAATTGCAAAGGAAGGTAGTTAGGGTCTACGATGACCTATCAAGCAAGACACTGACACCCTATCCATTTGAATGTTGGGATTAACTTGTACTTTTGAAATAAGAATAATACTTTTTAGCACATAAGAAAGGGTGTTATATGAGTTATTTTTTATTTCAAAAAGATTTAATGTGAAGTGTTTAGATCCAAAAAGTTTCTAAATAAAAGTCGGCAAAGGTTATTGTAATTGCTGTTAAGGAAATTTCTCTAAAATTTTGGTCAAATGATTCTACAATTTTCTCTTAGCATATAAAGAGTTTGAATTCCCATTAACCATCAAATTGAAGGTATACGAGTCTAGTTTCAAACTCACTACACCACTTGTCTATACGACATAAGAGTAGACAATTATGTACGTTTCTATAGGACTGCATAAGCAGGAAGCTCCAAGTGGGCCCATCTAACTCTAAGTCGGTGGTCTTTTTAAAACACCACCACCTTCATCATTTTTTGATAAAAACAGACTCAAACCCAGAACAAATGATAAACCCTTTTTCCAATACTCCTTGGATGCTTATATTCTCAACTTGAAAGTTTAACGAAAGTTGATCTACGTTGCGAGCTCATTGTTATGGTATAATTTTCTTGTTGATTTAGGCTTCGTTTGTCGTTGCTGCAAGGAGGCATAATTTTCATAGTATTTTTCAGACTCTTTGGTTGAGGTAATCTTATTTTTACTACCCTCCTTCGTAATTCCATATCCTAGTAACATTTTTATAGCTTTTTGAGCTGCGTCGTGGAATTTTTGATATTGTGTTTGTGGGCATCCCCTTTGTCCTGCTTAATTTGTTGTTATTATGGTTCATTGATGATGTTAAAGTGCTGGAGGTAATTAGGAGGTTGGTGTGATTCTTATTAGAGTCGCATACGATGGTTGTTGGATTGAACGACGTTAAATACACCTAGTTATGTTGCCTCATGAGCTTGTCGCACCTTTGAGATATTGTTGGAATGCCTTACATGAAGTTAGCTGCTTATTATTCTAGTCATTTGCCTCATTTTGTGGGTTGAACTTGACTGGTCACGAATGTGGCAATAACATGTTATTGATTTTTCATCCACATTGTTGCATTACTTTTGTTGGGGAAGCTTCATAGAGACACTTTTTGGGTTTTGGTTGGAATGTATATGTTAAGGCTATCGTTTCTCTTACGGCATGATCCAAATGTCCTAAGCTTGTTATGGCTTGTGTATTATCATTATCTGACCTGTAGCCTTGTCCTATTGAGTTGGTTATGATCATATGGGATAATATCTATCAGTGACACTCTACTCCTTACCTAGTGGCCTAGAAAACATGTTATGACTGTGTTTGATAAATTTTGATTACTTGTTATTATTGTGATGTTTTATCATCTTACTGTAGCATATGACCTTATTTTGGCCTCAGCAGACATTGACAATGCAGCGTTCTTCAGCACACATATTGATTGTTATACTGAGCCTACAGGCCAGGTAGACCGAGCCTACAGGCCGGGTAGACCAAGCCTACGGGCCGGGTAGACCGAGCCTACGGGCCAGGTAGATAGGGCCTTTGGGATGGGTAGACCGAGCCTACGGGTCAAGTAGACAAAGCCTATTGGCCTGGTAAACCGAGCCTACTGGCTGGGTAGGCTGTACCTAATAGGAAACATGTTTGTCATGCCCTAAGGCTATCCCCTAGACGTAATACGGGACCTAGGTTCACAAGTGACCCCAAGATAACCCTGAGTCTAGCATATCACAAGCATACTTAAAATATCACTAAGTAAATCATGTACTATGCGGCAGCTCAAAAAGTGGATATCGGATATGGGGAAAAACCCATCTACTCTAAAAAAATATAAGATATAATAAGAGTGAGCACCTGGACATACATCATAAAATGTAGCGCAAAAGTGTGCTTCAGTACTTTGAATGTACTGAGCATGCAGGATATGGATATGCTTAGATGAACAAAGTAAATAAGTCGAACAATGAATAACTAATCAATGATATAATCTAAACAAGGATATTGATATGTATTGAAGTATAACTGAAAGATAAACTGGATGCAATGACAAAATACTAATCATGAAGATAACATGCTAAACTGTATACTGAAGTAACTGCTGAAAACCTTGTCAATGCAATAAGAGTCTAACTGTGGGAGCTATTATTAACCGACATTAACCACGTTAGCTAAACGTGGATTCTGATGTATATGCCCCATCGGGATGACCCAATATACCTTACATGGGTATAGAGGCATACTGTGGCGTGATCACTAAATCTGATGTCCAACTGAGGGGACTTATAAACCTACGCTGGAACGTAGTTCTTTAACTTTGAGGGTACATTGAACCCTAGTCCAACTCGGTGCTAATTCTACTCCTAACTGAATATTCATGAAGCTAAAATTCACTAAATACTAAATAGCTCAAAAACTTATAGGCTAACTGAGAATGCAACATTTATATACTGAGAATATAACATTCGAAATATGAAGTATGAAATTTTTTCTTGTTGGTCTAGCAAGTATAATTCATGAACTAGGATAAATTTACACAAGCTAGAGTTTTGAGTACTATGCATGGAATTATACTAAATTATCAAGAAACCAGATTTTTAGATCAAAGGAACCACAATCATACTAAATCTTTATAATCTAGAAACCCTAGGTCTTAACAGTTTCTGAGAACTGAAGAACTAAATAAATTTTAGGGACCTAATGGGTGAAAGGAACCCACTAGTGAAATTCCACATACCCGGTGACGAAATCTACAAAGAAATCCTTTGGATTTCGGAGCTGACCATGAAGAAGACCTCTGCTTGTTCTTATGAGAAACTGTTGACTTTTACTTTTTTTTTATTCTAATCTTGGTGATTTTAGGAGAATGAGGGTTTTGGGTAGGTTTTGACTAGCTTATTAGGTTTAGACTAATTATAACGATGTAGTTTAGGCATCAAATGATGTAGTTTAAGTGCCTAATGCATAGGGGAAAAGACCAAAATTACCCTGACTTAAAACTGACAAAGTGACATTCACGGTGGGACTGACGGACCGTCATTAGGACCATAACCCGTAAACTTGGTTGTGGCTGTGGCCCTTCTCAATGGGGCTCTACCTAAAAGAACATAACTTTTTACTCTGAGCTTGGATTTTAGCAAGGTAGTGTTGGAAAGATGACTCAAAGATCTTTAATTTGGTAGGTTATGGGCTACCAAATTCATTTTGAGTAAAAAGATATGACCTTTTGAAAATGACCCAAAACTTGAACGCTGAACTTCTCGATTCACGGTCATGTAAAGCACCACGGGCCGTATAGGCCACCGTGGTTCTTCACAGTGAGGTTAGGTTGTACTTGGGTGTTTCCACGGCACAATTGATGCACCATGTGGGGTTCCACGGACCGTCTAGTGGTCTGTGGCTTCTTACTGTCCTTGGGGGGTCTGTGGCTTTCTTTCACGGGCATATTAACGGACCGTGTGAGTTCCACGGTCCGTGTAGGGGCTCATGGACCTCTTTGGTTCATCTATTTTCCTGGTTCAGTCTTAGGTAGATTTCTGAGGTGTTACAATATCTGGCTCTTGGGATCATTCGTCCTTGAATGAAGACTAAATAAGTTGATTACGGAGGGAAAGGAGCTTCAATCCCTACCACTGAGTACTAGAAGCTGATATCTAACTGAACTGAGTTTAATAAACATGCAAATATGCTGAAATGCATGGAGAACTCAGAGAAGAAGATATTAATAGTGAATTACACAAGAGTAAATTGAGAGACTGGAGAGGAACTATTATCTCATGCTGAACGGAGTCGGAAGGAAAGAGGTGAGGATACTTAGCCATCATGGCTGCTTTTGCTTCCTAAGTAGCTCCATCTACGGACTGAAGCGACTTTCTTATTTCTCGACCTACGAACCTGACGGTCAAGAATCTCAACTGGAATCTCCTAATAGTTGAGGCTATCCTTCACAGCCACACTCTCTAAAGGTACTATCGATGCTGGATCACCCACACACTTCTTCAACAAGGAAATATGAAAGACTGGATAAATCGCTACTTGTTATGTTGCATGCTCTAACTCATAAGCCACATTACCAATCCTTTTCAGGATTCTGTAAGGACCTACATACCTGGGACTGAGCTTCCCTTTCTTTCCAAATCTCATCACCTCTTTCATGGGTGACACTTTCAGGAAAACCCAATAATTGATTTCAAATTCTAAGTCCCTCCTTCTCACACCTGCATAGGACTTTTGTGGACTCTAAGCTGTCTTAAGTCTTTCTTTGATAAGTTGAATTTTTCCATAGCCTCATGAACTGAATCTGGCCCAATCAAGGCTGCTTCACCTACTTTGAACCAACCAACCGGAAATCTGCATCTACACCCATATAATGCCTCATAAGGGGCCATCTGAATATAAGAATAGAAGTTGTTATTATAGACAAACTCTATGAGAGGTGGATGATAATCCAAATTACCCTTGAAACCGATCACGCAAGCTCTAAACATGTCCTCTAAGGTCTGAATGGTACGCCCTGCCTGACCATCCAGCTGTAGATCAAATATTGTACTAAGATTTACCTGAGTACCAAGACCTTTCTGAAAAAACTTCCAGAAATGGGATGTAACTGAGGACCTCTATCTGAGATGATAGAAAAGGGAACTCCATGCAACCTGACTATCTCATTGATGTAGATTTTTGTGTAGACCTCCGCCGAATCTATAGTCTTGACGGCAAAAAGTGAGCTGATTTAGTAACTCTGTCCAGTATCACCCAAATGGAGTCGTGTTGTGTGTGAGTACAACGTAAACTCGTAATGATGTCCATGTTTATCACTTCCCACTTCCATGTGGGAATGCTAATATCTAGCGTCACACATTCTGGTTTCTGATGCTCTACTTTAACCTACTGACAGTTAGGACACTTAGCCACAAAATCGGCCATGTCCCTCTTCATGTCGTTCCACCTATAGTCTTCCCGTAGATCACGGTACATATTAGTGGCACCCGAATGAATAGAATATCTGGAATTATGGGTTTCTGTAAAGATCTGCTGCCTCAACTCACCCACATTTGGAACACATAAGTGACCCTGGTAACAAAGTACACCATCTCCCCCTTGGGAGAAAACCTAAACTTTTTATTGATGAACTGCACCCTTCAACTAAAGTAATATAGGATTGCTATCCTGTTTTTCCTTAACCTCCGCTACCAATGATGATTTTGATCTATTCTGAACTATCACACCACCATCTGATGTGTCCATAAGGCAAACTCCTAAGCGAGCAAGCCGGTGAACATTTATGGCTAACTCTTTCTTTTCTTTCTCAAAATGTGATACACTACCCATAGACAGTCTGCTCAGAGAATCAACCACCACATTGGCCTTACCTGGATGGTAAAGTACGTTTATGTCATAGTCTTTTAGGAATGCAAGTCATCTCCTCTGATGAAGATTCAGTTCTTTCTAGGTGAACACATACTAGAGGCTCTTATGATCTGTGAACTCATCAACAAGAACACCATACAAGTAATGTCTCTAAATCTTTAGGACAAACATTACGGCTGCAAGCTCAAGGTCATGAGTTGGGTGATTCTTCTCATGGACCTTAAGCTGTCTAGAAGCATAACCTATAACGTTACCTTGTTGCATCAATACCCAACCAAGGCCGACCATAGATGCATCATAATAAGCAACCTAACCGTCTGAAACCTCTCGTAGAGTCAAGACCAGAGTTATAGTTAACCAGTTCTAAGAAACTTTTCTCACACTCATTTGTCCACTGAAACTTGATCTTTTTTCTGAGTTAACTTGGTCAATACGGAAGCTATGGATGAAAATCCTTTCACAAACCTCCTGTAATAACCTTACAAAACCAAGAAACTTCTGATATCAGTTGGAGAGGTGAGTCTGGGCCACTGTTTTACTTCTTTAATTTTCTAAGAATCCACTCGCATCCCTTCCCTGGATACCACATGACCAAGGAAAGCAACCGACTGTAGCAACAACTCACATTTGCTGAACTTAGTGAATACCTGTCAATCTTTGAGGGTTTGCCGAACAACTTTCAGATGCGTCGCATGCTCTTCCTCACACTGAGAGTAAATGAGGATATCATCAATAAAGAGGATGACGAATAAGTCTAAATACTGTTTGAACACCCTGTTGATTAAGTCCATAAAAGTTGCAGGAGTATTTGTTAGTCCAAAAGACATAACAACAAATTCATAGTGACCAGACCGAGTTCTGAAGGCTGGCTTCAGAATGTCACTGTCTCTGACTCTGAGCTGATGATAGCTGGATCAAAGGTCTATCTTAGAGAAGAAACTAGCACGATGAAGTTGGTAAAAAAAATCATCAATCCTGGGGATGGGATACTTATTCTTGATTGTGACTTTGTTGAATTGATGATAGGCAACGCACATCATAATGGAACCCTCTTTCTTTCACAAGAACAACACTGGAGCACCCCATGGAGAGATGTTGGGTATGATGAATCATTTATCTAGAAGGTCTTTCAACTTTTCTTTCAATTCCTTAAGCTCAGCTGGAGCCATTCTGTAAGGAGGAATCGAAATAGGTTGGGTATTTGGAAAGAGATCTGTTCCGAAGTCGATTTCCATTTCGGGAGAAACTCCGAGAAGATCTTCTGGGAACACTTATGGAAACTTATTTATGACAGGGATTAACTCTTGAGTTAAGGTTTCGGTGTTTGAATCCTTAACCCGAATAAGATGATAGATATACCCTTTAGAAATTATTTTCTTGGCCTTAAGGTAGGAGATAAATCGACCTATAGGCACTGAGCTGCTACCCTTCCACACAAAGACTGGCTCGTTTGGAAACTGAAATAAATCGACCTATAGGCACTAAGCTACAACCCTTCCACTCAAAGACTAGCTCATTTGGAAACTAAAACCAAACGATCCTAGTTCTACTATGTACTAAGGCATAACAAGAATGTAGCCAATCCATGCCTAGAATGATATCGAAATCTACAATTTATGACTCTAGAAGGTCTGCTGAGGTGACTTCCTGGGAAACTGTGATAAGGCAATTTATGTATACCCGTCTAGCTATAACTGGGTCACCAACTGGAGTTGAAATTGAGAAGGATTCTGAGAGAGTTTCTGGACTAACAACGAAGTTTAATGTTATATATGGAGTTACAAAAGAAAGTGTAGTCCCAGGATCTAACAATGCATAAACATCTGAATTAAAGACTTATAACATACTAGTGACCACATCTGGAGAATCTTCCTGAGCATGGCGAGCTTGAAGAGCATACAACGTGCTATGGTGTTGACCGCCACCTATACCAGATGAGGCACCCTGCCAAGTGGGGTGACCTGCTGGCGCTGCTGAAGTAGTAGACTGAGCCATGTTACCTCCTTGTCCTTCCCTGATAAAAGGGCAATCCTTCAACCTATGACCAGACTGACTGCATCCAAAACACCCCTCTCTACCAGAAAGACACTCACCCAGATGATTCTTACTGCACATTGGGCAAGTTGGAAATGTCCGATTACTTGAAGCACTCCCCTGTGACTTAGAGCTTGATGCACTACCTTTCTGATCCTGTCGAAACCTGGGGGATGGAGCTCTAGATGATAAAGGTGCTGGGGTTGTAGACCTCTAGTGAAACTCTGAGTAATTTCCACTACCCGACCTTTACAGAGAGTATTCATAATTGTCTGTTCTAGCCTTCTTGTTGTCCTTAGCCATTTCCCTAAGCTTATCTCCCTCAACCTGCTGAGCATGAGTCATTAGCCTTGAGATATCCATGTCTCCTAATATCATAGCATTCCTGCACTCGATCTTGATGAGATCGGATACTCCAAATCAGAACTTGCTCATTTGTTCCCTCGAATGAGCAACCATATGTGGAGCATACCTGGAGAGTTTAGTGAACTTCAGCCCGTATTCTTGGACTGACATTGAACCCTGCTTCAAGTTAATAAACTCATGGGCTTTAGCCTCCCTCAACTCTCTCGGGAACAACGTGTCGAGAAATGGTCCAATAAAATAATCCCATGTCACAGTAGCTGCATTCTCACCCTTTTATCCTTCCACTATGTGAAAAAAATATTAGCCACATCATTGAGTTAATAGGATGCTAACTCAACACTCTCAGTATTAGTCACTTGCAATACTCCATGAATCTTCTTAACCTCATCAATGAAGTTTAATAGGTCCTCACCAACCTTCGACCTTAGAAATTTCAGTGGATTCATACAAAGAAAGTCTTGAACCCTAACTAAAACTGATCCACCGGTGGGGTTTATAGGAAATGGGGATGCTGATTGGCCTGGTTGGCTACTTTCTGAGCCAATAACTGGATCATATTGTGGAAGTCTACATTCGTAACCTCATGGTTCAAGACGTGAGGAACTGCATTAGCATTGTGGGCATTAGCATTTTGTGTGTTAGCTCTACGAGGAGGCCTGATTTGAAACGTATAACGATTGATTAGAAAGAAGAAGTTGAATCACACCTCACACATGATAATATTAGAAAAGGAAGTGATGTTTTTCCTAAAACACTTTGTAACCTCCCCCTCATAGATGTGGCGCGCTTCACACCCATGAAAGAGACTCTTACTTAGTGTGGATTTCAGACACCCTAGGACTCTTGAACCTAATGCTCTGATACAAAGTTTGTCATGCCCCGAGGCTACCCCCTAGAGGTAACACGAGACGTAGGATCACAAGTGATCCCAAGCTAACCCTGAGTCTGGCATATCATAAGCATACTGAAAATATAAATAAGTAAATCATGCACTATGTGGAAGCTAAAAACAATGGATATCTGAAATGGGGAAAACCCCAACTAGTCTAAAAATATATAAGATATAATAAAAGTTTAGTGATGACTAAAACAACACTTAACAACTCAAGCTGAATCTACTACTATGTCCGAAATGCCTCTAACTTAATTGAGTTGCTCAGACATGCCCCCAGTTAACTCTAACAAGATAGAAAACTAAAATAAGGAGTAAAAAGTAAAGTATGTCTGTTGTCCTCAAATATTAGGACTCACCACTCAAGCTATTAAATTCAGACTGTGAGTTTTACTAAGCATAATCTTTATGTTGAGCGCCTGGACCTACATCATAAAACGATGTAGCACAAAAGTATGTGTCAGTACTTTGAATGTACTGAGCATGCATGATATATATATGCTAAGATGAACAAAGTATATAAGCCGAACAATGAATAACTGAGCAATGATATAATCTGAACAAGGATATATATATATACTAAAGTATAACTTAAAGATAAACTGGATGCAATGACAAAATAGTAATCATGCAGATAACATGTGGAACTGTATAGTGAAGTAACTGCTGAAAACCTGGTCAATGCACTAAGAGTCTGACTGTGGGATCTATTATTAACCGACATAAACCACGTGAGCTAAACGTGGTGTCCGATGTATACACTCCACCGAGAAGACCCAATATACCTTGCCAGGGCTATAGAGGCATGGTGATGGCGTGATCACTAAATCTGATGCCTAACTAAGGGGACTTATAAACATACACAGGAACGTAGTTCTAAGACTTTGAGGGTACGCCGAACCCTAGTCCAAGTCGGTGCTAAGTCTACTCCCAACTGAATACTAATGAAGCTAAAATGCACTAAATACTGAATAGCTCCAAATCTCACATGCTAACTGAGAATGCAACATTTATATACTGAGAATATATCATTCAAAATCCGAAGCCTGAATTTATGTCTGGTTGGTTTGACAAGTATAATTCATGAACGAGGATAAATTTACACAAGTTAGGGTTTTGACTTCTATGCATGGAATTATACTAACTTATCAATAAATAAGTTATATAAATCAAAGTATTAATAATGACACTAAATATTGAAAATCTAGAAACCTTATGTTTGAACAGTTTCTGAGAATCTGAAGAACTAACAGAATTCTAGGGATCTAATGGGTGAAAGGAACCTACAAGTGAAATCCCAAATTCATTTTGTGCTAAATGATATGACCGTTTGAAGTTGACCATAAACTTTAATGCTAAACTTCCTCATTCACGCTCCACTTCACGGACCGTGTGAAGCACCACAGGCCGTGTAGGGCATCGTGGTTCTTCACAGTGTGTTGAGATTGTAGTGGGTAGTTTCCACAGAACACTTGATGGGTCATATGGGGTTCCACAGACCGTCTAGTGGTCTGTGGTTCCTCATTGTCCTTAAGGGGTCTCTGGCTTGCTTTCACGAGAATATTAACAAACTGTGTGGGGTTCCATGGTCCATGTAGGGGATCGTGGAACTCCGTGGTTCAACCATTTTCCTGGTTCAGTCCTTGGAAGATTTCTGAGGTGTTATAATATATGTATTGTATTACAGAGCCTCAGATTTGCGTTGATTGATAGCACATATACATTCAGACAGTTCAGATCAGATTATCATTGGGATAAGGTAAGGGGGCTAATATGGGTATTTGGCGATTGTTTTTGTTCATTAGGACTTATAGTGATTGTGTGTTGTTTGTACATGCCGGGCTTATGGTGGCCTAGTTACGTTATTGGTTGTTATGTGTTTATGATATCTTATTGTAGGGAGATAAGTTATTGTACCAATTTTTCACCTCTGCTCTTTCATTCAGTACTTATACTTCAGTTTCCGCTTTCAGTTTACCTTTCATGCTTGGTACATTATTTGGTGCTGACGCCCCTCGCCGAGGGCCGATGCATTCATGCCTACAGGTCGTGAGCGACGTCCATACATACATGTCGAGTAGCACAACCACCTATCCAGCTGATTTGTTGACTCTTTTATTTTAGGGGTTAAAAGAGTTTTAGAGGTTTTCTTATTTTGTGGTTTACAGTTTATGGGTAGGTTGGGGCCCTATCCCGTCCAAGTGTTATATACACAGAGGTTTGCAGACTAGTCTGTTGGGTTGTATAGACACATTATTGGCCATGAAGGCCTTGCCTTCTAGTTGGCTGATGTTTTATAGCTGCTTGACATATTGGTTAGTTATGTACCTGTTTTTAGTTCCAGTATAGAGATCATTGTGGCTTTAACGGCCCACCTAGGGTTTATGCTTTCCTAGATACCATGGCAGCCTCGACGGCCCAAATAGGCTTCTATGCTAGTTGTTTCTTCCTTTATATAAACTGTTGGGATTAGTTGTTTTAATTGTGAAGCAGTTAACAAGGACCTTGCCGGTCGAGGGATTATTTTTAAGCTGTAATATACTTGTTTGTTTTCTTGACTGTGTATGCCTGCCATGCGCCGCTTACAAGTGGCTTATCAGTGTTGGCTAAGGCATAAGTTTTGGCATTACGTGCCAGTTTCACCCTTTGAGTTTGGTGTGTAACAGACTTGGTATAAAAGCAACGTCGTATCCTAGGAAGTCTACAAGTTTTTTCTAGTAGAATCTTGTTAATAAATGTGTTATGCACCACCTATAAGCAAGAAGATATAAACATCAGTCAGGAATTTACCCTTTTTCTTCTCAATTCATGCTCTAGAGTGGAGTCATAAGGGTTGAGGTCTTTGTCTTAGAATATTTGTTGTCTTTTGTAGAGAAATGTGAGTTACTCGTCACACAACAGCTGGTCAGAGGTCAGATGCACCCGCAGGGGAGCTTACCAGTCGAGTACCACCTTTCAGGGTAGTTCAACAAGAGGAGGTAGAGGAGACCTCTTTACATCCCTCACCAGAACCAACTTTATATCAAGGGGACCTAGGACTTACATGACATCCAGCTCTTCCTATCCCTACAGATCAGGAATTTAAAAGTGTTATTTATATGTTAGCTCAGTAAACAACCACTTTGCGACAAGCAATGGTGACAGATATAGCCGGACGTTCTGAAGTGCCAGGGAGTTCGAGATTCATGAGTTGCTTGCCTTTAGTCCTCCCCAGTATATAAGGACAAACCGTAGAGAGGACCCTCAACACTTTATTGACCAGCTACGTAGGATTTTCAAGTTTATGCATGCTTCAACAACAAAGTAAGTTGAGTTAGCAACATTCAGGCTTAGAGACATAGTTGTTCTATGGTACGAGGGTTGGGAGAGGTCCAAAGGGACCAATGCACCACCAACCACTCAGGATAACTTCACTGAGGCTTTTTTATATCACTATATACCTCGAGAGATCCGAGATACCAGAGTTGACAAGTTTTTAAATCTTCACCAGGGAAGTATGAGTGTGAGGGAATATGGGTTGCTATATGATTCCCTAGCTAGGTATGCACCGATGATTGTAGATATGATGCATGCTAGAATACGCAGGTTTATAGGAGGGGTGGATCGGGAGTATCTGGAGGCATTTACCATAGCAGCACTTAATAAGGATATTCATATCTCTCACATTCAGACGGATCCTGAAAATCTCGAGGAATTTAGATATCGACAGTTTAGGACTGAGCGAGATAAGAGGGGGTAATAGAGATGGGCTAGACGTGCTGACTTTAAGAGAGATTCTCATTTTGTCCCAAGAGTAAGTATTCTAGTAAACCACCTAGGCCTCAACAACAAGAGTATAAGGGTAGAATATTTTATTGTTGAGGATAGTCAAGTCTATGGGAGAGTTCACAAATTTAAGGCTTGCAACAGTACCACCACTCACAGCAATATAGATCCGTTGCACCATATTGTAATACTTGTGGTAGATCACATATTTTGAGATGTCTTCAAGACTCTACAGACTATTATTCTTATGGTCAAGAGGGTCATATATAGAATTATTGCTCTTTTAAGGACCAGTAGGATCCAGGAAAGAGAGTCGATTTAGGAGTAGGGTCATATACATTAGTACATTTTTCAGAGAGAGTTCCAGAGTCTTTATTAGGTAGAGGTCAAGGCACAAGGGGAGTATCTAGTTCTAGTAGGGGCTAGAATCATACTTATTCATTGATGGGTTGGTAGGACTCTAAGTCTTCTCCAGATATTGTGACAGGTATACTAACTATTTGTTCTCACTCAATTTATGCCTTGATAGATCCAAACTCCACAGTGTCATATATTACTCCATTTATTAATGGGAAGTTTTCCATAGTGCCAGAGTCACTATGAAAACCTTTTGTTGTATCTACCCTATTTGGCGACTGTATTATTGCCAAGAAGGTTTATCAAGGTTGTACAGTAGATAATATTGATCATCAGAACTCTGCAGACCTGATAGAGCTAGAGATGCTAGACTTTGATATTATTATGGGCATGGACTGGCTGGCATGTTGTTACGCCAATGTCGACTGCCAAGCCAAGATTGTCAAATTCCACTTTCCATGAGAGGTAGTTCAAGAGTTGAAGGGTAATACACTAATGCCAAAGGGTATATTTATTTCATATATTTAGGTGAGGAAAGTTATAGAAAAAGGTTGCATTTATCATATTGTTAGGGTGCAGGATGTTGACTTAGAGTTACCGATCTTACAGTTTATTCCAGTGGTTAATGTATTTCCTGATGTCTTTCCAGGTGATCTCCCTGGTATTCCTCTAGAACAGAAGATTAATTTTACTACTGATACATTACCAAATATCCTACAAATATCAATTCCTCCATATAGAATGGCCCCAATAGAATTAAAGAAATTGAAGGAGCAACTAAAAGACTTATTAGATAAGGGCTTCATCAAGCGAGTGCATCTCCATGAGGTACAACTGTATTGTTTGTACGAAAGAAATGTTGGTCATTACATATGTGTATAGACTACCGACAACTCAATAAGGTTACTATTAAAAATAAATACCCACTGCCAAGGATTGATGAGTTGTTTTACCAGCTACAAGGCACTCAATGTTTATCAAAGATTGATTTACATTCAAGGTATCATCAAGTACGTGTTCGAGAGAGTGATATTCCAAATACAACCTTTAGAACCAGATATGGGCATTTTGAGTTTCTTGTGATGTCTTTCAGATTGACTAATGCTCCAACAATATTTATTGACTTGATGAATAACATATTTAGGCCATTTTAAGACTTGTTCATCGTTGTGTCTATTGATGATATTATCATTTATTCATGACTAGAGTTAGAGAATAAAGACCATCTTTGAGTGGTCCGTGAGATACTCTCAAGTCAAAAGTTGTATGTGAAATTTTGAAAATGTGAGTTCTGGTTGCATTCTTTGGCCTTCTTGGTCCATATTATATCAGATATTGGTATACAAGTTGACTTACACAATATTGAGTCTGTGAAGATATTACCTAAACCTATGACCCCAATATAGGTTTGTAGGTTTTTGGGGTTGGCAGGCTATTATAGGAGGTTCGTGGAGGGATTCTTTTCACTTTCAGCACCATTGACTAAGCTTAATCAGAGAGAAGCTAAGTTTTTGTGGACTGCAGCATATAAACAGATCTTTCAAGAGCTAAAGGATAGATTGACTTCAGCCCTAGTTTTGACTCAGCCAAAGGGTTCAGAAGGTTATGCAGATTCTTCAAGCATCAGGTTGGGTTATGTTCTAATGCAACATGGGAAGGTAATTGCTTACGGTTCTAGTCAGCTAATGAATCATGAGAAAAACTACAAACCTATGATCGAGAGTTGGCCGCAGTTATTCTTGCCCTGAAGACTTGGAGATATTACTTGTATGGCATGCATGTTGATGTCTATTCAAATCATAAGTCTCCAGTACCTTTTCAGTTAAAAAGTGTTGAATCTACGACAATAGCGATGGCTTGAGTTGTTGAAATATTATGAAATGGACATCTTGTACCATCCTGGTAAGGTAAATATAGTAGCAGATGCCCTAATGCCTAAATCCATGGGCAGCTTATCGTATCTAGGAGTTGAGAAATGGGAGATAGCTCAGCAACTTTATTAGTTAGATTATTTGGGGGTTATGTTTTTAGATTCTGATGATGGGGTCACAATTTGGGACACAGCTGTATCATCTCTTCTGTAAGAAATAAACTCACGACAAAACGAGGATCCCATCTTCGAGCAGTTTAGGGGCAAAGCTCAATAGAAGAAGTCGTTAGCCATCCATGCAGTAGAAGATGGAATCCTCTGATATGGACATTGATTGTGTGTTCCATATATTGCAGGTTTTCGACAAAAGATTATGGTAGAAGTACACTATTCTTGATATTTGATTCACCCAAATTCTATGAAGATGTATCATGATATTAGATAGATCTACTAGTGGCCTGGAATGAAAAAAGATATTGCGGAGTTCGTAGCACAGTGTCCTAATTATCAGCAGGTAAAGATTGAGCACCAAAATCCTTGTGAGCTGATTCAAGAGATATCCCTTCCATTATTGAATTGGGAGGAAATAAACATGGACTTTGTTACAGGTTTGCCTCGCTCGCAATGAAAGTTTTATTCTATTTGGGTTATTATTGACAAACTAACAAAATCAGGGCCTTTTTTACCGGATAGGACCACATTTACATCTGAGGATTATGCAGGGCTATATATTAGAGAGATTGTTAGATTTCATGGTGTCCCTATATCGATTATTTCAGACAGAGGGGAAAAATTTGTAGCCCAATTTTGGAAATCATTCTAGAAGGGTTTGGGGACGCAGCTAAACCTTAGCACTACATTTCATCCCTAGACCGACGACCAAGTTGAATGTACGATCCAGACTCTCGAGGATATGTTAAGGTCGTTTGTGTTGGATTTCAGAGGAGCTATGTTATGAAAAAGTCCTTGTTGCCATAGTAGATTTGTCACACCTCAGATTTGAAAAGATTGAAAATTACAGATATTCTTGAAACTGCTGCCAGCAGTAACGGAACCATAGACGATCCGTGGACTGGTACATGAACCGCTGGTGGGGTCGTGGTTGGATAGTTCAAATTTTCCTAAAATATCTAATCCCAGTACTTTTATAGGGTTGACCTCTCCTATGTACGAATCGTAGGTAGGTCTCGTAGGAGAGTCCTAGACTTAGAGAAATTGAAGGATCAAAAGTTGGGACCCACGGCCATGGTGTACGGTCCGTAAGTCATCCCACGGACTGTACATGGGGTCCCGTTGTTGGGGTTCCAAAGATGGTGGTCTTAGAACCCACCAATGGTGGACCAGGATGGTTCATGGTGGGACCTGCAGACCGTAGGTCAGGCCGTTGGTGAGGGTTCGACAGTTATTTTAAAGGGGCTTTTGTGTCTTTTCATAAATATTCTAACCCAATACTATGTCGTTTTACCTCCTATTATAGACACTATATAAAGGTTTTTACCGCTAAATTTCCCAATTGAACTCATTCTTCTGAATTCTCAAAACTGATCAAAGTTCTTCCCCTAAATATTTCTCTCTCTAAAAGTTTGAAGAAGAATGCTAGGGTCTCAAGGTCAAGTCTCCAATCTCACCATTGATTTCAAGATTTTGGCGTCAAGGTATGATAATATTCACCTATGGAGTCCTTTCCCCCATAGGGTTCCTAAACTCTCCAATTTTTTGAGGTAGAATCTCTAATAGAAGTTAGGATTTTTACTCAATCTCATGGGTTCCTTTCAATGTTGATCCAATTGAGTGTTTTATGTCTTCTTATGCACGAATTCATGAAATTGCATGTTTCATGATGAATCCCCCGTGAACTCATGCATGACCATGATTTCTAGACTTTGATGATATGATGTGGGTTTTGAACTATGAAAGATGAAATTATGAAGATATGCATGTTGTTTATGAAATTGATGAAAAAATGATTTAAGTTGCTTTTGAGAGTAAAGTATCAGTGTTGTTGTTTTTCGTGTGAAAGGTTTTCTCAATATATATTTGAATCAAGATTGAGGAGCTATTCTAATGAAACCTAGCTTGGATTGGCTACTTGATGTGCCTTCCATAGATTACAAGGCAAGGGAAGATTGCCCATCCCACTTAATGATTATACAAGCGGTGATTACCCATGTACTCTAATGATAAGACAAGCGGTGAATATCCATGTCTCATGAATGATAAGATAAGATAAGACTAATGACTATTCCGTTTGATTTATGCTTTGCACGGAGTGGACAAGTGGAGATTACCCATGTCCCATAAGCTATGTGCCATCATAGGTTTGTCTAGATAGATATTAGCTAGTTGATCCACGTAAGCTAGAAGTTCATGAATCTTATTATGGCAAATAAGAACACCTCTTTTCGGTGTGGGGTAGATACCAGAATCAATGTTATTGCTCACAAATCAAAACAGTCTCTACAAGTCGGTTAAAGGTAAATATCGCATAATAATGAACTAAGGTTACTTCAAGAAATATCTCACATGTGTTTTAAAGATGATTTCTACTTGCATTGACCATGATCACAATTATGTTTCTAACCCTTTTATCTTATGTATTGACTTGGTCTTTGCATGTCTTGAAAAGTCCTTTTTGCATGGTTTCATATCTTTTATGCATTGCTATCATACTTGGTACATTCCATGTACTAGAGCATACTCTTCCCTATATTGTTTTACTAATGTAGGGTTCGACGTTCCCACTCCGCATTTTCGTGACTCGTGATCACTTTAGTAGATTTGAAGATTGGTGAGTCCTTGTGTTCCAAGGACCAAATTTTGTATTGCTAATTGTCTTTTATTTTCAGTATTGTATATGATGCATGGGTTACATCCCAATCACTCTTGATGTAGTAGATGGCTTTGAAACTATTTTAGACTTAAGTTACATTTTTGTCAACTCTTATGATGTGAAGCATCTTTTAAAATCTCTTGATTTTCTATTATCTTGTATGATGTACGCTAAGTGGCTTGTGTAGGGCCTATCGGGGTCCTATACTCCATGTTACGCCTAGGGTATACTTTGGGTCGTAACAAACTTTTTAATAAGAGCACAAGGTTTAGAAAGGTACTAGGAAGTCTCATAGGCCACGTTGAGTAGAGTCTTGTTCATGAATGTGAATCACGCCACATTTATGAATGAGAGGCCATAAGATGTTTAAGAAACTCCACTTTTTCCATTAATCTAAAGTCGTGCGATATAATTTAAATCTGTAATGTCTCTCTCCTAATCCATATTCGATACTTTTTAGGATATGTCCACTCGAAGGGAATATGCTAGAAGGAATGCGGGAGAGAATGTGAAACGAGAAGCTCCTCAAGCTCCTCCTCAAGCTCCTCAAGTTACGGTCGACCCTTGGGCCTAACAAGTGAGTATTGTGGAGTTTAGGGTTGCTTTTCAAGTGTTGCCTCAAGTCATGACAACTCAAGCCAAATGGTAGGTTGTGGTACCCGTTAACCCATATGTAGGTACGACGACAACTAGAGTGAGAAACTTTACTAGAATGAATCCTCTAAAGTTTCCTTATTCTAAGGTTAAGGAAGATCCTCAAGAGTTCATTGATGAAGTGTATAAGGTGTTGATGATCATGGGAGTGATGTTGGTGGAAAATGTCGAATTGGCCGCTTATCAACTCAAAGGTGTTGCTTAAAATGGTTCAACCAATGGAAGGAAGAGAGGGCAATGGATGCGGATCCTTTTGATTGGGAAAAGTTTAAGGTTGCTTTCGTTGTTAGGTTCTTTCCCTTTAGATGAGGGAAGCAAAGTTACTTGAATTCATTATTCTTCATCAAGGAAGTATGAGTGTGAAGGAATATGCTTTGAAGTTCACAAATTTTTTTGGATATGCTCTTCCTATGGTTGTCGATCCTAGGGCAAGAATGAATCAATTTGTTTCGGGCATGTCCGATATGGTAGATAAGGAATGTCATACCGCCATGCTTATCAATGACATGGACATATATCATCTCATGGTTCACGCTCAATTAATTGAAGAGGAAAAATTTAAAGAAAGGTCTAGGGAGGTAAAGAGGGCCAAGACTGGAGATGGTGACTTCTCACATTCAAGGTTCGATGGACATGGTCATAGTAAATTCTGACAAAGGTTTTTCTATCAAGATTCTTCCAATGCTCCTCCGAATTTTAACAAAGATAGGGTGTCTAACCCTAAACTTCAAGGAGGGAATAATGGTGGATCTTCATTGTCTACTTGTACTAAATGTGGAAGAAAGCATGAGCGTAGATGTATAGCTAGGTCTAATGCATGCTTTCGTTTCGGCAAGATGGGTTACAGGATAAGAGTTTGTCTCTCAGTTTCTAAGAATGAAGGAGATAATTGTCAACAGGCTCAACCTTACCCTTCATCGGGTTCTAGTGGGAATCAAAAGAAAAAATGATTTTATGACTCGACATAAGCAAAAGGGTTCTCCTGATGTGGTTACCGGTATGCTGAAAGTCTTCCAACTTGATATTTATGATTTACTTGACAGCGGTGCTACCTTGTCTTTTGTGACGCCATATGTGGCAATGAGGTTTGATATTCTTCCGGATGTATTTCTAGATCCTTTTTCTGTCTCTACTTCGATTGGAATCTATTATGGCTAAGAGAGTCTATCAAAAGTGTTGTGTCTCCTTACCCCATAGAGTCACTCATGTTGATCTTGTAGAGATTGAACTATTAGATTTGGATGTTATTCTTGGAATGGATTGGCTACATTCATGTTATTCTTCTATTTATTGTAGAACGCGAGTAGTCAAATTTGAGTTGCCAAACGAACCCATCCTAGAGTGGAAAGGGGGAAATTCTATGCCTAAGAACCAATTTGTCTCATGTTTAGAAGCTAGAAAGATGATTTCTAAGGGTTGCCTATATCATCTTTTTCGGGTTAGGGATATGGATTCTGAAACCACTACATTTGAGTCGGTCCTTGTTGTCAATGAGTTTTCGGATGTGTTTCTTGATGACTTTCTTGGTGTTACTCTGGAAAGAAAAAAAGATATCAGTATTGACCTTCTTCCTGATATGCAACCTATCTCTATTCCTCCTTATCGTATGGCTCGAGTAGAACTCAAGGAGTTAAAGGAGCAATTGAAAGTTTTGTTGGATAAGGGTTTCATCCCACCGAATATCTCTCTATGGGGTGCTCCAGTTTTATTTATTTGAAAGAAAGATGTTTCGCTCTGTATGTGCATTGACTACCGGCAATTGAACAAGGTTACAGTTAAGAACAAATATCATCTTCCAGTAATAGATGATTTATTTGATCAACTAGCAAGTTACTTCTCAAAGATTGACCTCCGGTCCGGTTATCACCAATTGAGGGTGAAGGAGGATGACATTCCGTAGATGACTTTTTAAACTCAGTATGGTCAATATGAGTTTTTGGTAATATCGTTTGGTTGTACTAATGCTCTGACCACAGTTATGGATTTGATGAATAAGGTGTTCAGACGATATTTGGATATGTTTGTGATTGTGTTCATTGATGATATATTAATCTATTCGACGAGTGAAGACTAACATACCAATCATCTGAGTATTGTGTTGCATGTCCTCAAGGATATACAACTCTTTGCAAAGTTCATTAAATTTGAGTTTTAGTTAAGGTATGTGGCCTTTCTTGGTCATATTGCTTCCGCTAAGGGTATTGAGGTAGATCCTAAGAAAACGAATGTGGTTAATAGTTGGCCTAGACCTATATCCCCTTCGGATATTTGAAGTTTCTTGAGTTTGGCAGGTTACTACAGAAGGTTTGTTGAAAGGTCTTTTTCGATTGCTTCTCCATTAGCGACATTGACCCAAAAGAAGGTTAAGTTCATATGGTCAAAAGCATGCGAGAAGAGTTTCTGAGAATTGAAAGATAGCCTTACTTCTTCTTCGGTGTTGGCTTTACCAGAAGAAACTGATGGGTTTGCTGTTTATTGTGATGCTTCAATAATTGGGTTGGGATGTGTTCTTATGCAAAATGGGAAAGTCATTGCCTATTCCTCAAGGAAACTTAAGGTGCACGAAAAGAACTATCCTACCCATTATTTAGAACTAGCAGCGGTTGTTTTGCCCTAAAGATTTGGAGGCATTTCTTGTACGGTGTTCATGTAGATGTCTTCACCGACCACAAAAGTTCACAACATGTGTCTAAACAAAAGGATCTAAATCTTCACCAAAGAAGGTGTCTTGAGTTACTAAAGGATTATGATATGAGTGTCCTCTAAAGCAAATGTAGTGGGGGATTCTTTTAGTCAGTTATCAATGGGTAGTATTGCTCATGTGGAGGAAGATAAGAAAGAGATAGTTTGAGATGTTCATAGATTGGCCCGTTGTGGTATTCGGTTGGTTGACTCCACCAAAGGTGGTGTTATGGTTCACAGTGGTTCAGAATCATCTTTTGTGGCAGATATGAATGCCAAGCAAGGTTTTAATCCCACTCTGGTTGAATTGAAGGAAGCGGTGTTTAAAAAGTCCATAGAGGCTTTCTCCCGAGAGAGAGATGGTATGCTTCGGTATCAAGGTCATTTGTGTGTTCCTAATGTTGATGACTTGAGAGGGAAAATTTTATTAGAAGGCCATAGTTCTCGATAATGCATTCACCCGGGAGCAACCAATATGTACCGTGACTTGAGGGAGGTCTATTTGTTGAATGGGATGCAGAAGGATATGGTGGGTTTTGTGGCTAAGTATCCTAACTATCAATGAGTGAAAGTTGAGCATCAAAAGCCGGGAGGTTTGTCCCTAGATATAAGCATTCCTACTTGGAAGTGAGAAGATTTGAATACAGACAAATGATCTGCTACTTGGTTTTCACATCCCTTCTGATCTTTTAATTCGAAATCAAATTCTTGCGACAACAGTACCCACCGAATCAACCTTGGTTTCACATCCTTCTTAGCCATCAAATACCTAATCGCAGCATGATCCGTGTGCACCACCACTTTGGTTCCCAAAAGGTAGCTCTGAATTTTTCAAACGCGTACACCACCACTAACAATTATTGCTCCGTGACGGTATATTTCATTTGCGCTACATTCAATCTCTTACTTGCATTATAGATTGGGTGAAAAAAGATTCCTTTTCGTTGACCAAGCACAGCTCCCAAAATAATACCACTAGCATCACACATGAGTTCAAATGGAATAATCCAATCGGGGGCAATAATGATCGGGGTGGATACTAGTTTTTCTTTCAAGCACAAAAATGCTTTTAGGCAAGCGTCATCAAAATTGAAGGTAGATTCCTTCTCTATTAAATTGCAAAGTGGGTGTGCAACTTTGGAAAAATCTTTTACAAACCGCCTGTAGAAACCAGCATGGCCTAGAAAACTCTGGACACCTCTTACCAAGATAGGAGGGGGAAGTTTGGCAATGACTTCGACTTTAGCTTGATCCAGTTGCATTCCTTCTCCTGAAATTTTATACCCCTACACAATTCCGTCATTTACCATGAAGTGACATTTCTCCCGATTTAGAACTAGATTGGTCCCAAACACCTTTGTAGAACTTGCCCAAGGTGTTGAAGAAAGGCTTCAAATGAATCACCAACGACCGAGAAATAATCCATGAATACCTCAATTGAGTCTTCCACCATGCCTGCGAAAATAGAGAGCATCTATCGTTGAAATGTTTTCGGAGCATTACACAAACCAAAAGGGATCCTCTTGAAGGCAAAGTTAAAAGTTTTTTTTTCCTGATCATCCGGTACAATGGAAATATGGTTGTACCTGGAATAACAATCCAAAAAGCAATACCATCATCGCCTCACAAGCCTATCAAGCATTTGGTACATAAATGGCATTGGGAAATGATCTTTCTCGGTCTATGAATTTGATTTTCGGTAGTCCATGCATACTCGCCACCCAGTGACCGGCCTCATAGGTACAAATTCACCTTTTTCATTTGGAACCACCATGATGCCTCCTTTCTTTGGCACACATTGCACGGGACTTACCCATTTGCTATCCGCAATCGGGTACACTACACCTGCGTCTAACCACTTGATGATTTCTTTCTTCACAACTTCTTGCATAGGTGGATTTAGTTTTCTTTGATGCCCAACACTTGGTTTGCATTCAATATCCAATTGGTTTTTATGAGTGCATATCCTGGGGGGGAATCCCCACAATATCAGTAATTGTCCATTCGATGGCTTTAATGTATCATTTCAACACCTCAACCAATACTTTCACTTGCCACTCAAGCAAGTCCGCAACAATGATGACAGGCAATGTGTCGTTCGCTCCCAAGCATAAATATCGAAGATGGGATGGGAGTGCTTTTAACTCAAGCTTTAGAGGTTCTTCGGTGGATGGTTTAGCCGGAGGACTCTCTCGATTTTTCATATTAATATCAAGCTTCACTTGATTTTTAGAATAAGAACCTAGTACCGATAGAGCATCCACAACTTCATCATACCCTTGCACTTCATCCTCATCATAGTTTGTAAGAACAACAACAAGGTGTTCACTAATGCACATCATTTCACTCACACTAGCCACTGCCTCATCAATAACATCCATTGTTGAAACCACATGAATTTCACTAGGTTGCTTCATTGATTTGCATACATTAAAGGTAACCTCCTAATCATTTACCCAGAACTTTAACTCACCACTTTCCACATGTACTAGAGCTCTTCAGGTTGCAAAAAATGGTCTACCCAAAATAATAGGCACCTCCAAATCAATCTCACAATCCAAAATAACAAAGTCAGCCGGAAAGATAAATCTATACACCTTCAGAAATATATCATAAAATATTCCAATGGGGTGTTTGATGGACCGATCTGCCATAAGAAGCCGCATTGTTTTGTATATCGGTTCACCAAGCCCAAGTTGCCTGAAGATGGCGTAAGGCATCAAGTTTATACTCGCCCCCAAGTCGCATAACGCTTTGCCAAACTGAAGCATACCAATGTCACATGGCGTAGTAAATGTCCCCGGATATTCTTTCTTTGTGATCACATCGCTGGTCATAACGGCACTACAATTGTGAGAAACTTCAATTGCTTCCAAATCCATACTTCTTTTCTTAGTGACTAGCTCCTTCATGAATTTTGCGTATCCCGTCATCTCCAATAATGCTTCTACTAGCGGAAGATTTATATAGAGTGTCTTGAACACGGATAGGAATTTCTTAAACTTTTCATCTTCATTACGCTTTTTGAGCCTTTGAGGAAAAGGGGGATTGATTTTGGGTAATGGTTTCACTAACTTTGAAGAAGATGCAGCCCCTTATTTAGATCATTGCAACTCTTCGGTGGTGCTTTGCTTTGGACGTTCTTCATCCTCTTTGGCCGTATTACTATCCGGTGCTTGGGCGGATCTCTCTATATCAATGATGTCTTTCTCTTTTTCATTAGTGGTTGCCCCATAATTTACTTTCACATTACCCCCTGCTACTTTCCCACTTCGTGTTACAACCGCCAAATTTTGTCATGATCAACATTTGAATTTGCCACATGCTCATTTGCATTCTTTTCCAATAGCTTGGGTTCTAATTGGGCTGAAAGTTTGCTCATTTGACATTCAAGTTGCTTGATGGAATCTGCGTGAGAATTATTTTTATTGTTCAATGATGAGACATCAGCCTTCATTTCCTTAAGCATGTCATCGTACCCTTCAACCTTATCTATAATGCGCGATAACAATTCATCTACTCGAAGGCTTCCTGAACTACCCTTAGATTTTGGGTTGTCACTTGTTTGCATGTGATACACCTCATGATTGTCTTCTCTCCTACAAAAGTCATTTTGGTCAGCCAAATCTTGATTGTACCCTCTCCGTTAATCTTCAATAAGTGTGTGCCAACCTTGATTACCACCCGACATTAAATAGATCGGGCAAGAACCCTCCTCGATTCTAGACACTCTTTTTACCTCTTTGTTTTCATCAACGCTCTCTAGCACTTGTTTTCTCAACAACTCCATTTGGGATATCATCTTGCTAACACTTTCATCCCGCTCTTTCTCTTTGTCAATTTTTTCCTTTGTCATCCTGAAATTCAATGGAGACACTTGGTCCTCTTGAGTGTACCAAGCCCCGTTAATCTTCGTCATATCTTTACGAAGAGAAGATGCTACTTAAAATGGTTGTAACATTATCCCTCCTCGGACAAGCTTCTCAATTACTCCTTTGTTAACTGAGTCTAAACACCGGTAAAAGTATTGTAGTATCAGCCATATTTTATGAATCGGTTCCCCATCCACTCGCTTGAAGTGTTGAATATTGTCCCGCAACTTTACCATCTTCGAGGGTGGGCAAAATCTTTTGTAGAATGCCTCGGTAAGTTATTCCCAAGACGTAATTGAGTCCCTTGGTAGATCTGCTAATCACTTGGTCGCTTCCCCCATTAGAGAAAAAGGAAACAATCAGAGCCAGACTCATTCTTGTGAGATATTCTTAAGCGAGAATGGACCACATACGTCCACAGAGTTCGAAATATGGTCATGGAGATCCTCATGATCTAGCCCTACGAATGCACCTTTCATTAGCAATAGTTGTAACATCGGGCTAGTCACATGAAATGCAACATATCCCACGACCGAAGGTAAGAGAATACCACCTACGCTACCCAATTGAGCCCCATTGACATTATTCAGATTTCCAATGTCATCTTGGTGTCCAAGCTGGCTATCGTTACTTCTGTTCACACACATCTCATCACCTGTTCACACACAGCCAACAACAAACACAAAACAAAGTAAGTCAGTTCAACTACAAACAAGATTAGATCACAGCTATACTTCAATAAGAGAATTCTAAACACCACTCCCCGGCAGCGACGCCATTTTTAATAACGCTCAACTACACTTCATCCAATACTAAGTGTAGGCGATCGTATTATAGTATAAACCCAGCAAAGAGTTGGGGTCGATCCCACACAGAGTGATTCAGTAGAGAATTAAATTACAAAGTGAAAGATGTGTTCTAAACGGTTGTAGGAATATAAATTATCAAAATCACTAGATTAAATCTAGAGGGTTGAAAACAAGTGTCAAATGCGGGGAAAAGTTTTGTTAATTAACAACTACGGAAACATGGGAGTAATCAAGTAGAGATGGATACTTGGGTATGTGATCGATTAATTGCCAATTTCTCTATACTGGTGATTACTAATTACCAAAAGTCGCTTAATCTTGGTGGGTAGGCTAGGCTCTAAATGTAATAGCCATCTCTCGATCAACTATCATGAATCAAGTGAGTTCTCTCTCGATAGGTAGGATCGAATTAAGATTCACTTTCTCGAGCTGAACCTACAATAACCCAATCACTACAATCATCAATTGATAACTTTAATTCTAAAACTCCTCTCTCGAGCAAGCAAAGAATGCTAATCTAGAACTGCATTTTCAACTATAATTCATAAGTTAAACTTAATTATCAACCGAACCCACTTCAAAACAATAATTAAATTAGTAATTACTAACACCCATAAACTAATTAAGGCAATTAATTATATAATCACACCCCCAAGAATGGGGGTTTTAGCAACATATTATAAAAAGTAGGAAATTGTTACCAACTATGTTATCCATAAGTTGGGCAATGCAATCCAAATCTTTACAATGATCCAAAATGCTTAATGTCAAAAACCCAACTTGAAATCTACTAGAAAACTCTAAAAACTAAGCATAACAATGTTTCAATCAAAAACTCGGAGTCTAACAATGGAAGGTTTGTTTTCTCTTTTTGAAAATCAGCATATACGTTTTCAGATTTTGGCCTTCAAAGTCATTCGGCGGTATAAGTCGAGTGTCACCGACCAGGTCGGTGATGCGACAAACACTTCGATCCATCGCCTTTTTATATTGAGTCATCACCATTTTTTGTTGTAATATAAGGCGATCCAGGTCGGGATCACCGACCGGTTCGGTGATGCGCCACTTGTCCTTTCTTATCGCCGTTTTTGCTTGCATCTTCACTGATAGTTCTGCAACATTCGGTGGGCTGAGTCTCCTTCGTCGATCCAATCAGCGTGTCATAAAGGGTACGTTCCATCACCCAGTTTCTCTTATTTAAGGGTTGGCACGCTGTAACTTTAGGCGAGCAAAGAGGCCACTCGGCGGATGCAAAGAGGCCACTCGGCGGATCGCCGAGTAGCTTTGGCGATCCACAACTTTGTTTTTCTTCTGTTTTTTGTCTGTTAATGTCCTTGCCTTGCTCTTTTGTCTTCCTAGCTATAAATTAATATTTAAATATCAGTTTAGAGAACAAAATAGGAATCGAGGACACCAATTCTATGAATAACAAGCCCTAAATGAGTCAAAATCCTAGACTCATAAGTACCCAACTAACCTCTCAGTTTTGGAAATCTTTTCAAAAAGGCCTTGGTAATCGTGTTAAGCTTAATATGGCTTTTTATCTGAAAACCGATGTTGAGAGCATGTGTAATTGACTTCAAGGGTAATTGGGATGATCACTTGCCTTTGATTGAGTTTGCATACACCAATAGCTATCATTCAAGCATTGGTATGGCTCCATTTGAGACTCTATATTTTAGGAGGTATAGATCTCCAATAGGTTGGTTTGAAGTGGGTGAAATTGCTTTGATAGGTCATGAATTAGTGGATGAGGCTATGGAGAAATATTGACTTATTAGAGAACGGTTGAAAACAACTCAAAGTCGCAAAAGTCCTATGTCGATATTAGAAGAAGAGACCTTGAGTTTGATGTAGATGATTTGGTCTACCTAAAAATCTCACCCATGAAGGGTGTGATGAGGTTTTGGAAGAAAGGAAAACTTAGTACCCGCTATGTGAGCCCATATCATAATTTGAAGCAAATTGGTAAAGTTTCTTATGTACATGATTTGCCTAATTATTTGGCATCGGTGCATCTAGTTTTCCATGTATCTCTATTCAAGAAATGTGTTGGAGATCCAATATCCATAGTTCCCTTAGAAGGTTTGGGAGTTAAGGAGAATCTTTCTTATGAAGAAATTCTAGTTGACATTTTAGATCGGCAAGTTTAGGAGTTGAGAAACAAGGATGTTGCTTCAGTAATGGTTCTTTGGAGGAATCAGTTAGTTGAGGATGCTACTTGGGAGGCAGAGGCCGATATGATGTCCTGTTATCCTCATCTATTTCCCTCTGTACCTACACTAGTATAAGGTATTTAGTCCCTCATGGTCTACTCTTTTGGTTTCATGTGTCTTAGATATTTCCACGATTCCACATTAATGCATGTTAATGAAGCTTAAATTTTGAGAAAATGAGTTAACTTGATTGATTTCTTCATGTTTACGAGCATTTATGTATTTGTTGCATATAGACCTTATGAAATGATGCTTTGAACATGCCTTAGCTTGGAGTTGATGTTCCCTCCTCGAATATGTGCATTTATGTAATTGCATTCATGTTGGGCTGTTAGGTTTAAGTTCCTACCCTCTGTATGATGTCTTGAATCCCATTAGAGGATGAATGTTCCCAATGGGGAGATAATGTAACACCTGGGATTAGAAAATATGGAAAATTGCAGCAATTCCTTGAAGTAGTGCCAGCGCCAATGGAACCACACCCGGTTTGTGGATTGGTACATGGAATGTAGGTGGGGCCGTGGTTGGAAAATTCTAATTTTCCTAAAATTTCTTATCCCAGTACTTTTATACAGTTCACCAGGACGGTATGTCCTCCAATGCACGAATCGTAGGTAAGTCTCGTAGGAGAGTCCCTCACTTAGAGAAATTATAGGATCAAAAGTTTGGACCCACAACCATGGTGTATGGTCTGTAAGTCAACCCACGGACCGTACATGAGGTCCAGTCATTGGGAGTCCAAAGAGGGTGGTCTCTGAACCCACCAACGGTCGACCAGGACGGTGTGTGGTGGTACCTACGGACCGTAGGTCAGGCCATTGGTGATGATTCGACAATTATTTTAAAGGGTCTTTTGGCTCTATTCCTAATTATTCTAACCCAATACTATGTTGTTTTACCACCAAATATAGACCCTATATAAATGTTTTTACCCCCAAATTTCTCATTTGAACTCATTTTTCTAAATTCTCAAACTTGATCAAAGTTCTTCCCCTAAATATTTCTCTCTATATAGTTTTTAAGAAGAAGTCTAGGGTTTCAATGTCAATTTTCCAATCTCACCATTTATTTCAAGCTTTTTGCATTAAGGTATGATAGTATTCACCTACAGAGTCCATTCCTCCATACGGTTAGAATCTCTAATGGAATTTAGGGTTTTTACTCAATCTCATGTGTTCCTTTCAATATTGATCGATTTGACTGTTTTATGTCTTCATATGCATGAATCGAAGAAATTGCATGTTTTAAGTTGAATCCCCCATGTACCTATGAATGACCTTTGATTTCTAGAATTTTATAATATGATGTGGGTTTTGAACTATGAAATATGAAATTATGAAGATATGCATGTTCTTTATGAAATTGCTGAAAAATGATTTATGTTGCTTTGAGAGTAAAAAATGTTATTGTTGTCGTGAATGGTTTTTTCTCACATACTACTCAATGCATGAATATGAAAGGGGTTTTCTCACATAAGGATTCTTAGGGTTGAAAGGTTTTCTTAACTTAAATTTGAATCAAGATTTAGGAGCTATTCTAATGAAACCTATCTTGGATTTCCTACTTGATGTGGCTTCCATGGATGACAAGGAAAGTAGCGATTATCCATGCCTCTTAATGATAAGACAAGCGGCGATTACCCAAGTCCTCTAATGATAATACAAGTGGTGAATAACCATGTCTCATGAATGATAAGATAAGATAAGAGTAATGACTATTCCGTGGGATTTATGCTTAGCACCGAGTGGACAACTGGTGATTACCCATGTAACATAAACTATGTTCCACTATAAGTTTATCTAGATAGACATTAGCTAGTGCATCCACATAAGCTAGAAGTTCATGGTTCTTAGCTTGGCAAGTAAGAACACTATTTTTGGTATGGGGTAGACACTGGATTTCATGTTATAGCTCACATGATCTCTGCATGTCGGTTAAAGGTAAATCTCCCAAAATAATGAACTAAGGTTACTTCAAGAAGTATCTCACATGTGTTTTAAAGATGATTTCTACCTGCATTAACCATGATCAATATTATGTTTCTAACCCTTTTATCTTATGTTTTGACTATGTATTTGCATGACGTTAAAAGACTTTTTTGCATGATTTAATATCTTTTAAGCATTTCTATCATACTTGGTACATTCTATGTACTAACGCATACTCTTGCCTATGTTGTTTCACTAATGTAGGGTCCGACGTTCCCACTCTACATCTCTGTGGATAGTGATCACTTTAGTTGATTTAAAGATTTGTGAGTCCTCATTTTCCTAGGACCGAACCATTTATTGCTTATTGTCTTTTCTTTTCAGTATTGTATGTGATGCATGGGTTATGTCCTAATCACTCTTGATGTACTAGATGGCTTTGAGAATATTTTACACTTCAGTTGCATTTTTGTCAACTCTTATGATGCGAAGCGTCTTTTAAAATCTCTTTATTTTCTATTATCTTGTATGATGTATTCTAAGTGGCTTGTGTAGGGCCTCTCGGGGTCTTATACGCCATGTTACACCTAGATTATACTTTAGGTCGTGACAAGATTGCAAAATAAGAAGGTTGAGAAATAAGGATATAACTTTTGTAAAAGTGTTGTGGCGGAGCCGTAATGTTGAGAAGGACATGGATTCCAAAAATCCCTACATGTTTATTCCTTCAAATGAATAAACCAGCATTTGAGTATATGAAGTATGTTACTTTTGTGTGGTATGGGTTCTTTTATTATTTCTTATGATATCGAAAATACAATCATCATTCGAGGACGAATGTCACTAAGGTTGGGAGGATGTGATACCCCATCCATTTGAACGTTAGCATTAACTTTTACTTTTGAAATAAGAATAAGACTTCTTAGCACATAGGGAAGGGTGTTTCATAAGTTATTTTTAATTTCAATTTTTTTTATGTGAAGTGTTAAAGTCAAGAAAGTTGTTAAATAAAAGTCGGCAACGATGCTTGTAAATGTTGTTAAGGAATTTCTCTGATATTTGTTAAAATGTTTCATATGTTTTCTCCTAGTATATAAAGAGATAGAATACCCATTAACTATAAAATTAAAGGTATACGAGTCTATTTTCCACCACACTACACTGCTTGTCCATCTGACATCAGAGTAGATAGGTATGAACGTTTCTGTGAGACTGCGCAACCAGGCAGCTCTAAGCAGGATCCCTTAACTCTAAGTCGGTTGCCTTCTTAAAATACCACCACCTTATTCATTTATTGATAAAAACAAAAGAAAGCCCAGAAAAAATGATAATCCATTCTTCCAATACTCCTTGGATCCTTAGATTCTCAACTTGGATGTTCAACAGAAGTTGCTCTACGTAGCGAGCTCATCATTGTTGTATATTTTTATGGTCGATTTAGGCTTCGTTTGTTGTTGCTGCAAGGAGGCAGAATTTTCATAGTATTATTTGAGACTTTTTGGTTGAGTTAATCTTATTTTTACTACAATCCTTTATAATTCCATATTCTAGTATCATTTTTATAGATCTTTGAGCTTCGTGGTAGTGTTTTTGATATTGTGGTTGTTTGCATCCCCTTTGTCCTGTTTAATTGGTTATTATTATTTTTTAGTGATGGTATTAAAGTGTTGGACTAAATTAGGGGGTTGGTGTAATTCGTATTAGAGTCGCATACGATGGTTGTTGGATTGAACAACGTGAAATACGCCTAGTTATGTTGCCTCATGAGCTTGTCGCACCTTTGAGATGTTGTTGGAATGCCATCGATGAAGTTAGCTACTGATTATTGTTGTTATTTGCCTCACTTTATGAATTGAACTTGTCTGGTCACGAGTATGGCAATAGCATCTTATTGATTAGGCATGGCTTGTTCTTGTAGCCTCGCTGAATTCTGCATTGTTGTATTACTTTTTTGGGCAAGCTTCATAGAGACACTTTTTGGTATTTAGTTGGAAGGTATGTTAAGGCTATTATTTCTCTTATGGAATGATCCTAATGGCCTGAGATTTTCATGGTCGATGTATTATCATTAATTGATTTGTAACCTTGTCCTATTGATTTATCTATGACCATATGAGATGATATCTATCGACAACACTCTACACCTTGCCTAGTGAACTGAATAAGCATGTTATGATTGTGTTCGATAAAATATGATTACTTGTTATTATTGTGATGTTTTATCGTCTTGTTGTCACCTATCAGTTTATTTTGGCCTCAGTAGATACTGACACTACAGGGTTTTTGAGCACACAGATTGATTGTTATACCGAGCCAACGGGCTGGGTAGACCAAGCGTACGGTCCGGTAGATTGAGCCTACATGCCGGGTATACCAAGCCTACAGGCTGGGTAGACTGAGCGTACTGACCATGTAGGTTGTACCTACGGGGCAGCATACATGTATTGTATCACAGAGCCTCAGATTTGTGTTGATTCATGGCAAATATACATTGAGAGAGTTCAGATCAGATTATCATTTGGATCCAGGTAAGGGGGCTAATATGGGTATTTAGTGATTGTTTGCGGTCATTATGACTTATAGTGATTGTGTGTTGTTTGTACCTACCAGGCTTATGGTGGCCTAGTCAGGTTAATTCTTGTTATGTTTTTATATTATCTTATTGTAGGGAGATAATGTATTGTACTTGTGTTTCACCCCTGCCCTTTTCATTCAGTACTTATACTTCAGTTTCACCTTTAAGTTTACCTTTAATGCTCGGTACATTATTTGGTATTGACGCTCTTTGATGGGGGGCACTACATTCATACTTGCCGGTCCTGAGTTACATCTGGACAGACCTGCCGAGTGGCACAATACCCTATCCAATAGATTGGTTGACTCTTTTCTTCTAGGGGTTGCAACAGTCCTAGAGGTTTGCTTATTTTGTAGCTGACATATTTTGGGTAGGCGGAGGTCCTATCCCGTCCAAGTGTTATATTCATAAGGGCTTGCAAACTAGTGTGTTTGGTTGTATAGACACGTTATTGGCCATGTTGGCTTTGTCTTCTACTTGGTTGATGTTTGATAGCTGCTTGACATATTGGTTAGTTATGTACCTGTTTTCAGTTCATGTATAGAGATCATTATGGCTTTAATGGCCCACCTAGCATTTATGCTTTCCTAGACACTATGGTGTGCTCGACAACCTAAATAGGCTTCTATGCTAGTTGTTTCTTGCTATATATAAACTGTTGCGAGATGTTGTTTTATTTTTAGAGGTGTTAACAGGGGCCTTGTCAGTCGAGGGATTATTTTAAAGCTGAGATATACTTGTTGTTTTTCTTGATATTATGTGGTTGCCTTACAAGTTATTTAGCAGGATTGGCTCAGGCCTAAGTTTTTACATTAGGTACCAGTTGCACCCCTTGAGTTTAGGGTGTGACAAGAACACACACTCCAAGCACTACGAATTCACACGCTAGGACACTCACACAATAAAATATGCCTTTTGAAGTAACGAAAAAAAAATATTTCGAAGATAGCAAAGGGTTTTCTTTTTGAAAATGAAAGGACCCTTGGCACTTTTTATGCCAGGAACATTCATTGTTCATGACTAATGTTACTGAGTGTGATTGGCGAATCACCGAATGGAGCTGAAGCTCATCGAAATGGCCTAAACAGATACCAAAACGGAAGGCTTATTCGGAGAACTCGATGGAGTCTGCATAGTGTACTTCAGTGGAACGCCTTTTGGAGCTTAGATTGCCTAAGTTTAGAGTACACTTTTTCACATTTTCCCACTCAGAAGGAGGACAAGAATGAGTCTTCACAACGCCATCAGCGGATCACCGTTATGGTTTTGGCATCGCATATTATGTCCCTGATTTACCATAAATTTATGTTACTTTTGATGCTATGAACTTTGATTTTTACATGAGTCTTAGGCATTTTGTTAGTAGATGTGATGGTGTTTTTACTTGAATTTTACAGGAAATAGGTTTTGGAGCAGTTAGTACTAAACTGTTACAGCAGTAGCAGTTTTTGGTTATGAACTACTTGACCTACGAGTCGTTAATGCCTCTAAGAGCCGTAGGTGTAAGTCATAGGTTTGAGTAGTGAGAAGTGAAACCAAGTGTAAAATGATATATGTTGATTGATGAGCCGTAGGTTAATATACGACCCATACAATTGAAGTCATAGAAAAAGTTTAGAAAAATCAGCTCCAGTACTTGTATGACAGTTGAAAAGGACGGGCCATGCAAATATCTATGGTAGTAGATCATGCCCGTAGAAATGGTTATACATATAAGAGACTAACTTCAGAATGATGAAAGCACCTATGAGCCGTAGGAATTCCTTGGAGCCGTAAGTCCTCAACCATAGACAACACTACCCAAATCGAATTTCCTTAGTCTTCCTATTCCTACTTGGCTTAGGATTTGTTTTCTATAAATAATACTTGTATTTTCATTTTTGGTTGTTAGAAATTTTGAGATATTTTGTAAACACTATTGGCATTTAACTCTTGAAGTTTGGTTTATGAAATTTGCATTTGTTTTTCAATTCAAGATTCCAAATTTCATGTATTCTAATTGTAAGTTCATGATTTATGCTATCAACCCTAATATGAATTGTGAATTCTCAAGCATGAATAACTAAATTCACAACTAGGGTTTTGGGAACCATGAGTAATTAACAACGTAAAATTAATAATTAAGTAATTCTGGAATAGTGTTTATGCATGTATTGTCAATCTCTTCATTTTGAATTCTTTTTAACGGTATGCACCGTAAGAACTCACCTCATTCCTACTTGCTCGACCAAGGAAATAATGAATGAGAAAGAGGTTAAACAATTGAGATTTAGCGTGATAATCCGCTATCTAATAGCCTGACCCAAATATGTGAAGGCTAATCTGGGGTCAAGGGTAAGGGTTAGTAAAGCATACATCCGTAGACCGACCAAGTTGAATGGTGAAATTTCCTCCTTTGACGACCAATCATTTAGGAGATACCTAACTTACTGACTCTGCATGGTAAACATTAGAAAATAATTGTTATTATTAGAGTTACTGAGTTATGAGCTTATGAGGAACACATATGCTCTAGTTTCAATCTCATATTGATATTATAAATTGTGAATCCTGCTAACTTGTTACTTGTTATTAAAAATAAATCAACAATTACGTTGTTTATGAATCCCCTCTTTTTATGGGAGTAATCTAACTAAACGTCCAATTGAACATAAGTTAGCCTAAGTCTAGACCATATTCCTCGTGGGATTGATCCAAACCTCAGTTAGGTTCTTTATTTTACAACGACCGATTATACTTCTTTAGGGCGGTGTAATTTGGGTGTTTGAAATTTTGGCACCGATGTCGGGGAATAAGGCTTTTATATTAGACTCATTTCTGTATTGAACTTTTGTTAATTATTTCCTGATTTCACTTTTGTGTTTATTTTATTTTCTATAGGTCTTATGTGCAGTATATGCAAAGTACACAAAGTCAAGGAAATCATCTGACCCCCTACGATCCCGAACTAAGAAAAAGTCTTCAAAGAATTGTTGGAAGAGGTCAAAACTAGGGAATCAATGAAGATCCTATCGGAGAGAGTCATGGGAATGTTGTTGGATTCCAATATCTCAGAGAGTTGGGAGTGCCTAGATACGTCCAGGATAACCCTCTCTTTCATAATGCCGAGAGAGTGCAAAATCGACCAGCACCCGATGTACGTCTTAACTATATGGTGGACCATAATATTACATGATCGATAGGGTCCATCGTGGTACCACTACTGCCTAACGAACATTCATTTGTGGTTACAAGCAGCCTGATACAAATGCTCACATCTAGAGGGTTGTTTGTTGGACTACCATTGGAGGACCCATATGCTCATCTAAGAAAAGTTAAAAAGTGTCTGTATGAGTAGTGTGGGGAGACCAGATTTAGACATGGGTGCAATTGGTTTAAGGGTGTTTCCGCTATAACTAACAGGTGTCGCTACAATATGGCTATCTGAGCTACCATATAACTCAATCACCACGTGGGACGAGTTACATAGAGTGTTCTTAGCAAAAAATTTCTTGGTTTCAAAGAAGATGAAGATGAAAGACAGAATTCATAATTTTGTGGCTACACCTGGAGAATCAGTTTGTGATGCATGGGAGAGATTCACTCGTTATATGAGGAGTATTCTGAATCACCGAATTGATTATGAGTCGCTAAATGAGTAATTTTACCCAGGTCTAGATGACAATAGGAATGATGTACTATATACTATTTCTGGAGGATATTACGGAGCAAATACTTTTCAATTGATTGCTGAGAAACTTGAAAAGATCTCCATGAATAATAAGGCGCGGAGAACTCGAACGTCGACTATTGGAAGGATTACTTTTTAATAGAAGCCACGCACAACTAGTCCAATGATGATATCTGTGAGGAGATGTCATAGTTGAGAAGAAAGGTTGGCTTAGTATTGAAACATGTAAGTGGACATGCTGAGAGGGTAAATGCAGTGAAGCATCAGAGTAGAGCACCACTGATTGATGAGTATATTTATCACCACAAAATTGAGATTCAAAATGTTAAAAGGTTTGACTCAACAGATGAAAATGAAAAGGAGATGCAAAATAATTTATCAGTTGTTGGGCAAAAGGTTGAGTCACATGCACTATTAATTCAACAGATCGAGTAGCAATTGAGACAGCTATCTTCAAGTATGAATCCACACCAACAAGGAATAATTCCCCGCAATACCATTAAGAATTCAATGAATTACGGACATTGTTTGACTGTTACTACTAGAAGTGGAAAGCAGACTATTGATTCTCCTATGCAAACTAGAGGGGAAAGTTTGAAAGAGCCAGAAGAAGATGAAGTTGAAGTAGTTGAGGAGCCTAAAGATCAGAATGAGAAGGAGGTAGACGTATAACAAAATATCATCCCTATGTAGAGACCTCTACCTCTCTTTCCACAAAGGTTGGTTAAAAAGACTAAAGACGGAATGTATCAAAGGTTCATATGCATGTTGAAGAAGTTATCAATAAATTTTCCTTTGATTGAAGAACTACGAAAACTGCCCGATTATGCTAAGTTCATGAAGGATCTGATGACTAAAAAGAGGACGGTCAATTTTGAAGGTTACGATAAGTTGCAGAATTATAGTGCTATTGCTTCTAGGTCACTAGTGTAAAAGAAGGAGGATCCCAGAGCTTTTATCATTCCATTTACTATTGGTATATTGCACTTTGCTAAGACCCTATGTTATTTGGATGCTAGCATAATTCTTTAGCCATTGTTTGTGTACATGTAACGACCCAGGGGGTACCCCCTAGATGTAACATGGCGTATAGAACCCCGATGGACTCCATACAAGCCACTTAGCTCTCATAACATAGGAAATAGAATAATAAGAGTAGAATAATAGTCCAAGTCCAAACCATTTTATAAAACAAAAGTGGAAGTCTAAAACACGTGTCTCATCATAGCCATCTAATACAATAGAATGAAATTGGGCCTAGCCCATACATCATGTCCAAAAGATAAATACATGAAAGAAAGTGAAACAATTAAACTCCATCCTCGAAATATGAGGACTCACAAAAGCTCGGAAATCTCGAACTCAACTACTAGCCACGAAACTCAAAAACCTATATGTCGGACTCTACATTTGGTAAAAATATAGGCAAGAGTATGCGTTAGTGCAAAACAATGGACCAAGTATTATATCCATGCATAAAACATTTAAAACATGCTAAAAAGGGATATTTCATTTCATGACATTCAATTGACCAAGCTAAAACATGATATAAGAGAGTTAGAAAATATAAGTCATAAAACCATGGTCAATGCAAGCTAACATCATCTTTAAAACCATTGAACTCATGTGTGATACTTCTTGAAGTAACCTTAGTTCATTACTAATGTGGGGAATTAGCCTTAACCGACATAGAGATCATGTGAGCTATAACATGATCCCCTAGTGTCTCCCACACTGAAAAGGGTTGTCCTACTTGCTAAGGTAGAACCATGAACTTCTAGCTTAAGTGGATCCACTAGCTAATCAACCTATGGGGGCACATAGTTTAAGGGATAAGGAGATTGTTACTAGAAACCCCAACTCTACTAACGGGGGAGCTTCCTTCTCATGAGATTGCTTCTAGAAACCCGACTTCTACTAACGGGAGTGCTTCCATATCTTTATCAATATCCTCTCGGTGCTAAGCATAAATCCCACGAAATAGTCATTTCCTACTTGACCTTATTATTTATAGAAAGGTGCCCTTGGACAACCAATCCAAACTAGTTACATTAGGATAGTTGTTACTCTTGATTCATTTAGGTGAGAAAGCCTTTCAACCTAAGAATCATTTCTATGTGATAAAACCTTTCACATCATGCTAGTTATGTGTTTATGAGAATGACCTTTCAACAACACAACAACAACATCATCATTGATACTTTACTCTCAAAGCATCCTTAAAAAATTTGCATAGATTTCATAAGAAAATGCATAAGTCCATAATTTACCTCTTGAGGTTCAAAACCCACTTTCAATCATCAATACTTAGAAAACAAGGGTTAGATATGGATTTCATCATAATTTCATGAAAAGCTTGCAATACATGCTTAATTTCATAAAACTCTTGCTTGAAGATCAAAACCCCACATCATATGATTCATAACTTGATAACATAGGGATTACATGGGTTCATGGGGAAATCATCATAAAAATCATCATACTACATCAATTCATGCATAAGAGATCATAATTCAATCATTAAAATCAACAACGAAAAGAACCCATGATAATTGAAGAAAACTCTAATCAATTGGGGAATTCTACTTTAGAAATAGAGAAATTTGGGAACTCCATGGATGAAAACTATCATATCTTGAATAAGAATGTTAGCCTTCAATGGAGGAATAGAGACTTGGCTTGAAACCCTAGGTTGAATCCTTCTTCTTCTTCATGTTTCTAGAGAGAGAAATTTTTTGGAGAGTTCTTCTTTTCTGATTTTGGAAGAATGAAGTGAATGGGCTAATTTGGAGGTTGAAAATATTTATATATGGGACTTATTGAAGGGTAAAACGATGTAGTATAGGAACTAATTAATTAGAAAAAGACTCAACTGCCCCTAAAAATAACTGCCAGCTGACCACCAACAGACCCCAGTCGACGAACCGTGGTCTGACCTACGGTCCGTCCTGGTGGACCGTCGTTGGTCATCTGGGACTTAATTTTTGGGCCATCGAACCACAGACTGTGGTCTGACCTACGGTCTGTAGGTCAGGCCGTGGTCCTGAGCTTCAAAAGACTTGGCAAGGTGGCCAATCCACGGACCACACTACGGTCAGTGGTTCTACCCACGGGCCGTGGTTGGCCTCCGTGGCTGGAACCTGCAACTTCCAAACATCTGATTCATTTCCCTATTTCGGATACGGAGTGTTACATTATCTCCCCCTTGGGATCATTCGTCCTCGAAAGAGATTCAAACTGGTTATAAAAGATTAGGAGAGGAACTAATAACCCAACCTAACAATGCAATGCATGCAACCAAGGAGGAACTATCGACTCAAAGCTAGGACGTTCTCAAAACATCATAAGAGGGGTGGAACTAACTCTAACAGCCCATCCTGCATGCAATGCACATAGACAAGGAGAAAACATCAACTCCAAGTTAAACATACTCATATGCATCATAAGGATGTAGGAACTACATCTAGGAACCCAATATGCATGAATTTTCAAAATTTCTCATGTTCAAGGAGGAACTACTTTCTCCAAGCTAAAATCATGCTCAACAGAATCTCATGGATCCCATATGCAATTTGTTCTCAAAAAGCATAGCTAAAGCATGTTCATCAGTTCATCTCATGAAGTCTATAGGCAACTCATAATCAATACACAACAATACAAGGAAAAATCAATCATATAAACTCATTTTCTTTCAAAACACAAGTTTTTCGTGAACATACATCACATAAGGAAATCATGGAAACACATTAAAACACATGACTCCAAAACAAAAGTCAAACCAAGAGGAACTCATTACCTCAAGCTAGAGTAGGAGTTGAACGAAAGAGATGAGGATATCGGGACATCATATCGGTCTCAGCCTCCCAAGTAGCACCCACAACTAAATGATTCCTCCACAATACTTTCACGGAAGCTACTTCTTTATTTCTCAACTTCTTGACTTGCCGGTCTAAAACCTCAACCGGAACTTCCTCATAAGAAAGATTTTCATCAACTCCCAAACCTTCTACGGAAACAATAGATGTTAACATTTTTCAACATAGAGACATGGAAAACTGGATGCACCGATGCAAATTCATTTGGCAAATCTAACTTATAAGCAACCTTACCAACACGCCTTAAAATCTGATATGGGCCTACATATCGGGGACTAAGCTTCCCTTTCATACCAAACCTCATTAACCCCTTCATGGGTGAGATTTTCAAGTAAACCTAATCATTAACATCAACCTCAAGATCTCTCCTTCTCACCTGGGCATAAGACTTTTGCCGACTTTGAGCTGTTTTCAACCTTTCTCTAATAAGTCGAACTTTTTCTATGGCCTCAAGTACCAACTCGGGACCTATTAGGAAAACTTCACCCACCTCAAACCAACCTATAGGAGATCTACACCTCCTACCATATAAAGCCTCAAATGGAGCCATATCAATACTCGAGTGATGGCTATTATTATAAGGAAACTCAATCAATGGCAAATGGTCATCCCAATTACCCTTAAAGTCAATCACGCAAGCTCTCAACATGTCTTCCAAAGTTTGGATAGTACGCTCTGCTTGCCCATCGGTTTGGGGATGAAAGGCCCTGCTAAGCTTAACCTTAGTGCCAAGGCCCTTTTGTAATGACTTCCAAAACTGAGAAGTGAATTAGGTACCACGATCGGAAATAATGAACAAAGGCACTCCATGGAACTTTACCATTTCTCTCAAGTACATCTTGGCATAGTCCTCTGACGAATAGGAAACCTTGAAAAGAAGGAAATGAGCCGATTTCATCATCTGATCTACTATCACCCAAATCGAATCATGTTGTCATCGAGTGCGAGGCAAACCAACAATAAAATCCATATTCAGGTCTTCCCACTTCCAAGTAAGAATTCTAATGTCCCAGTCTCTGATGCTCAACCTTCACTTGTTGGCAATTTGTACACTTAGCCACAAATCTCGCAATATCCTTCTTCATCACATTCCACCGATAGACCTCCCGTAAATGACGGTACATCTTGGTGGCTCCCGGGTGAATGGAATACTGTGAACTATGGGCTTCTGACAAGACATGTTCCCTCAGTCATTAACATTTGGAACACATAAACCACCTTGGTATCTAAGTACCCCATCTCCCCCTTAGGAGAAAGCCTCGACGGATTTCTTAAGCGCCGCTGCTTTTAATTCTACCAAAATTTGATCAAGACCTTACTTGACTTTCAAATCCGCCACTAAAGATGATTCAGAACCATTGTAAACCATAACACCACCCTTTGTTGAGTCCACTAACGGAACAACTTATCGGGCCAATCTATGAACATCTTGAATCAACTCTTTCTTTTATTCTTCAATATGAGCCACACTACACATAGACAACCGACTAAGAGCATGTGCTATAAATATTAGCTTTACCGGGGTGATAAAGAACACTCATGTCATAATCTTTTAATAAATCAAGCCACCTTCTATGGCGAAGATTTAGGTCTTTCTGATTAAGCACGTATTGCAAACTCTTGTGGTCGGTAAACACATCTACATGCACACGATACAAATAATGCCTCCATATCTTTAAGACAAAAACAACCGCCGCTAGTTCAAGGTCATGGGTAGGATAATTCATCTCGTGAACTTTAAGTTTCCTTGAGGCATAGGAAATCACTTTCCTATTTTGCATAAGCACACACTCTAACCCAATTCTTGAAGAATCACAATAAACCACAAAACCATCAGTCTCTTCTGGTAAAGTCAACACTAGAGCGGAAGTAAGTCTATCTTTCAACTCTTGAAAATTCTTTTCACACAACTCGGTCCATATGAACTTGGCCTTCTTTTGAGTCAAAGCCATCAAAGGAGATGTAATTAAGTAAAATCCCTCAACAAACCTTCTATGGTAACCGGCTAAACCCAAGAAACTTCTAATATCCGAAGGAGTTAGAGGTCTAGGTCAACTCTTGACCGTATCCGTCTTCTTAGGATCTACCTCAATACCCTTACTTGAAACAATATGACCAAGGAAAGCTACGGACCTTAACAAAAATTCACATTTGCTAAACTTTGCAAAGAGTTGTTGGTCCTTAAGAATTTGCAACATGATCCTCAAATGATCAATATGCCCATCTTCACTCAAGAGTAGATCAAAATATCATCAATGAACATAATCACAAACATGTCAAGGTATTGTCTAGACACCCTATTTATCAAATCCATAAACGCCACCGGAGCATTAGTCAACCCAAACGACATTACCAAAAACTAATAATGACCATACCGAGTTAGAAAAGCCATCTTCAGAATATCATCTTCTCTCACCCTCAATTGGTGATAACTCGATCGAAGATCAATCTTAGAGAAATAACTTGCCTCTTGAAGTTGGTAGAATAAATCATATATCCTTGGAAGAGGATACTTCTTCTTAATAGTCACCTTATTCAACTGACAATAGTCTATACACATACGAAGAGAACCATCCTTCTTTCTAACGAACAAAATTGGAGCACCATATGCAGAGATACTCGATCGGATGAAACCCTTATCCAACAGATTTTTCAATTGTTCTTTCAACTCCTTAAGTTCTACCGGAGCCATACGGTAAGGAGGAATAGAAATAGGTTGTGTATCTGGGAGAAGGTCAATACCAAAGTCTATTTCCCTCTCGGGAGGAATATTGGGTAGATCATCTGGGAACACTTCCAGAAACACATTTACAACGATGACCGACTCAAGAGAAGGGGTTTCAGAATCTACATCCCTCACCCTAACTAGATGGTAAATACAAACCTCAGAAATCATCTTTCTAGCTTTAAGACAAGAGACAAAAAGACCCTTAGGCATAGAATTCCCCCCTTCCACTCTAGGACAGGCTCATTTGGAAACTGAAAATTGACTACACGAGTTCTACAATCAATAGAACCATAACATGAGTGCAGCGAATCCATACCCAAGATAACATCAAAATCTAGCATATCAAGGTCTACCAAGTCAACAAGAGTAACTCTATGGGACAAGGAAACGGGAAACTTTGTATAGACTCTCTTAGCCATAATAGAATCACCAACTGGAGTAGAGACAGAAAAAAGGATCTAACAACACATCGGGGAGCACACCAAACCTCATAGCCACATATGGTGTCACAAAAGTCAAAGTAGCACCGGGATCAAGAAAAGAATATACATCAAGTTGAAAAACTTTCAAACTACCATTAACCATATCGGGGGAACTTTCTCGCTAACTACGAGTCTGAAGTGCATAGAAACGGTTTTGCTTAGGAGCATTGGAACCCGAACAACTAGAAGGAGCTTGCTTGCCCTCTCTTTCTTTAGCCGTAAGCATTGGGAAATTCCTTATTCCACACCCAAAACAATTATATGTGCCGGCTAGGCACTTACCCTTGTGCTTTCTTCCATACATAGTACAAGTAGACCTAGGAATTGAAGATCTACCACCACTACCTCCTTGAGGCTTAGAGTTAAACACCCAATCTTTGTTGAACATAGGAGGAGCATTGGAGGAATCTTGACCGGAAAACCTTTGTCGGAATCTCGAACGACCATGTCCATCTGACCTTGCCGGTGAGAAATTACCATCACCGGTCTTAGCCCTCTTTGCCTCCCATGACTTTTCCTTGAGTTTCTCCTCCTCAATTTGTTGTGCATGAACCATGAGATGAGAGATGTCCATGTCATGAATGAGCATGGCGGTTCGGCACTCTTTAAACACCATTTCAGACACACCCGAAACAAATTTGCTCATCTTAGCCCTTGAATCTGCAACCATTGTTGGAGCATACTTAGATAATTGAGTGAACATTATAGCATACTCCCTTGTCGGAGGTTAATGAACTCTAGCACCTTGGCCTCCCTCATCTCAAGGGGAAAGAACCTATTAAGAAAAGCAGCTTTAAACTTCTCCCAATCAAGAGGACCCGCATATTCCGGTCTCCATTCCTTCCACTGGTTATACCATATTTGAGTCACACCTTTTAGTTGATAAGCGAACTCCTCCTCTTCCACCAGCGTAACTCCCATGATCATCAAAACCTTGTAGACCTCATCAATAAACTCTTGAGGATCTTCCTCAACTTTTGAACCATGAAACTCTGGAGGATTCATCCTTGTGAAGTACCTAACTCTTTAAGCCGCCGTACCCATATTTGGGTTCACACGAACCGTAACCTCCCTATTTTCTTGGGTCGTCACCGCTTGAGCCAACACTTGAAAAGCAGCCCTAAACTCTGCAATAGACACTTGTTCAGCCAAAGGATCGACCGGAACTTGAAGAGCTTGGGGAGGATCTTTTTGTTCTTAATTCTCCCTCACATTCCTTCTAGTATAAGCTCTTCGAGTATCCATATCCTATAGAGCATAGAATAAGGATTAGGAGAGAGACCTTATAGAGTTAAACTCTATCTCACGACTTAAGAGTAATGAAAAAAGTAGAGTTTCCTAATCATCTTGTAGCTTCTTACTCATAAATGTGGCGCGCTTCAGACTTATGAACAAGACTCTACTTGGCGTGACTAATGAGACATCCTAGGACCATTCTAAACCTTGTGCTCTGATTACAAAGTTTGTCATGACCTAGAGGTACCCCTTGATGTAACATGGCGTATAGAACCCCGAAGGACTCCATAACAGCCACTTAGCTCTCATAACATAAGAAATAGAACAATACGAGTAAAAAAATAATCCAAGTCCAAATCTTTTTATAAATGAAAAGCAGAAATCTAGAACATTTGTCTCATCATAGCCATCTAATACAATAGAATGAAATTAGGCCTAGCCCATATATCATGTCAAAAAGACAAATACATGAAAGAAACTGAAAACAATAACTCTGTCCTCAAAGCATGAGAACTCACCAAAGCTCAGAAATATCTCGAATCAACCACTAGCCATAAGACTCGGAAACCTGTCAATCAGACCCTACATTCGGGGAAATGTAGGCAAGATTATGCGTTAGTACAAAACAATGTACCAAGTATGATAGTCATGCATAAAACCTTTAAAACATGCAAAAAAGGACATTTCATTTCATTACATGCAAGTGACCAAGCTAAAACATGATATAAGAGAGTTAGAAAACGTATGTCATAAAACTATGGTCAATGAAAGATAACATCATCTTTAAAACCTTTGAACTCATATGCGATAATTCTTGAAGTAACCTTAGTTCATTATTAATGGGGGGAATTAGCCTTAGCCGACAAAGAGACCATGTGAGTTATAACATGATCCCCCAGTGTCTCCCACACTGAAAAGGGTTGTCCTACTTTCCAAGGTAGAACTAAGAAATTCTAGCTTAAGTGGATCCACTAGCTAATCAAACTATTAGTTATGGGATAAGGAGATTGCTACTAGAAACCAGGCCTCTACTACGAGAGAGCTTCCATCTCACGAGATTGCTTTAAGAAACCTGGACTCTACTACGGGAGAGCTTTCATCCCATTATCAATATCCACTCAGTGCTAAGCATAAATCCCACGGAATAGTCATTTCTTACTTGACCTCATTATACATGAAAAGGTTTCCTTGGACAACCAATCCAAGCTAGTTCATTAGGATAGCTTTTACTCTTTGATTCATTTAGGTGAGAAAGTCTTTCAACCTAAGAATCCTTTCTATGTGCGAAAACCTTTCACATCATGCTAGTTATGTGCTTATGAGAATGTCCTTTCAACAACACAATAGCAACATCATTGGTACTTTACTCTCAAAGCACCCTTAAAACATTTACATAGATTTTATAAGAAATGCTTAGAAAACATGTGTTAGATATGGATTTCATCATAAATTCATGTAAAGCTAGCAATACATGCTTAATTTCATAAAACTATTGCTTGAAGATCAAAATCACACATCATATGATTCATAACTTTAAAATATGGGGATTACATGGGTTCATGGGGAAATCATTTTACTTCATCAATTCATGCATAAGAGATCATAATTCAACTATTAAAATCAACAATGAAAAGAACCCATGATAATTGAAAAAAACCCTAACTCAATTGGGGAATTCTACCTTTAGAAATAGAGAAATTTGGGAACTCCATGGTTAGAAGGAATCCATGGATGAAAAATATCATACCTTGAATCCAAATCCTAGCCTTTAATGGAGAAATTAAGACTTGACCTGAAACCCTAGGTTGAATCCTTCTTCTTCTTAACGTTTCTAGAGAAAGAAATATTTTGGAGAATTCTTCTTTTGTAATTTTTGAAGAATGAAGTGAATGGGCTAATTTGGGGATTGAAAATACTTATATAGGGGTCTTAGTAAGGGTAAAGCGATGTAGTATAGGAACTAATTAATTAAGAAAAAATCCAACTAACCCTAAAAGTAACTGCCAGCAAACCACCAATGAACCCAGTCGACGGACCACGATCCATCCTACGGTCTGTCCTGGTGGACCATCATTAGTCATCTGGACTTGATTTTTGGGCCATCAAACCATGAACCCCGATCACGGGCCGTGGTCTGACCTAGGGTCCGTAGGTCTTGTCGTGATCTTAACTTGGTGTCTGTGGTGAACCATACTGTTCAGGTAGAACATGAGGTGTCTATTAAGGAAAGATTAGGTGTTGAAGTGCTAGTTGTTGTGATCATAAATTTTGATAAAGATGGTATTGATGAATATGATGATTTAGTGGCTGCACTTGATGGGATAAATTTTGCTCGTCGCCAACCAATGAAGTTGGATCTTGATTTGAAGAATCGAGACACTCTGCCTGCATAACCATCTATTGATAAGCCTCTGAAATTGGATTTAAAAGCTCTTCTATCTCATTTGCGGTATCTGTTCTTAGGCTAAAATAGTACTTTCCCAGTTATTATTGTTGCGATAGGATGGAATATTGCTGACATTATGGGAATTCCACTAGGTATATCTTCTCATGAAATTCAACTCATGCTTGATAGAAAACTGAGTATTGAGCACCAAAGGAGGTTAAATCCTCCAATGTAAGAGGTTGCGAAGTAGGAAATTATTAAGCGGTTAGATGCTGGGGTGGTATATCTGATCTTTTGTAGTAAGTGGGTGTGTCCTGTTCAATGTGTGCCAAAGAAGGTAGGAATCACTGTGGTTCCTAATGCGAAGAATGAGCTCGTTCCAATGAGGCATGTTATTGGTTGGAGGGTTTGTATGGATTATTTCAAGTTGAATACATGGATCAAATGTTTGATCATCTTATCGGAAAGGGTTGGTATTGTTTTCTAGATGGGCATTTGGGCTAAAATCAGATCTCCATATTTCTGGAAGACCAAGAGAAGACCATTGTCAGTTTGTCCTAACGGGCATTCACTTTCAAGAGGATGTCATTCGGGTTGTGTAATGCACCGGCAACTTTTCAATGCTACATGATGTCTATATTTTTGTGATATGGTGGAAGACACTATAGAGGTATTTATGGATGATTTTTCTATAGTTGGTGACTCATTTGATGATTGCTTGGCACATCTGGGTGAAGTTCAAAAATGTTGTGAATAATGCAATCTTGTGCTAAACCAGGAGAAATGGCACTTTATGGTGAAAAGGGTATAATTATGGTCCATAGAATTTCGAAAAGGGGAATTGAGGTCGATCGATCAACGATCAAGGTGATTGAAAATATACCACCACACATCTCTGTAAAAGGTGTTATAAGTTTTCTAGGGCATGCAGGTTTCTACAAGAGGTTTATTAAAGATTTTTCAAAAATTGCACACCCATTGTGCAAGTTGCTCAAAGGAGACAAAGCTTTATTTTGATGATGCTTGTCTTAGAGGATTTGACTGGCTGAAAGAGAAGTTGACTTCTACACCAATCATTATTTCACTGAATTGGGGACAACCGTTTGAAGTTATGTGTGATGCGAGTGGGGTGGCACTTGGTGTAGTATTGGGTCAAAGGCATGAGAAGATTTTTCATCCCATATATTATGCAAGCAAAGCTCTAAATATTTCTCAAAGAAATTACACAGCCACCGAACATGAATTGCTTGATGTAGTCTTCGCGGTTGGAAAGTTCAGATCCTATTTGATGGGCTCTACAGTAAATGTGCACACTGATCATTCTGCATTGAGGTATCTTATGGGAAAGTAGGATGCAAAACCGAGGCTTATTCGATGGGTACTATTGCTTCAAGAATTCAACTTTAAGGTGAAATGGATAAAGGGGACAGAAAACCAAGTGGCTGATCACTTGTACAGAATAGAGGAAGAGGCTATGTTAAAGCTAGTTGATGGAGTTGATATAGATGATATGTTTCCAAACGAGAAGGTTTTGTCTACTTTTTTTTATCTTATCCCTTGGTTCGTAGATTTTGCTAATTATTTGGAAAGCGATGTGGTTCCTTCAGTTTGTCATCCCATAAAAGAAGAAAATACATGTCTGATATGAAGAAGTTTTTCTGGGAAGATCCTTACTTGTTTCGTGTATATGCTGATGGGATTATTCGTCATTGTGTGTTTGAGGTAGAAATGATGAGTATATTGGAAGTATGAGATTCGTCTCTTGATGGTGGCCATCATAGTGGTATTCGAACTGCTCATAAAATTTTGTAGTGTGGGTATTATTTGCCTACTATCATCCAAGATGCTCGTAATTTCGCCAAGTTTTGTGATCGGAGCCAAAGAGAAGGAGGTGTTTCAAGAAAGCAAGAACTCCCAATGACTCCTATACTAGGGATTGAACTATTTGATGTTTGGGTACTTGACATTATGGGTCCGCTTTTAAGTTCAAATAGGATAAAGTGAATACTTGTTGCAGTTGACTATGTGTCTAAATGGGTGGAAGCTGTTGCACTTTCAAATAATGAAGTGAAGAGTGTCACCGCATTCCAGAAAAAAGTATATTCTCCAAATTTATTACACCAAGGGCGATTATCTGCAATGGAGGTTCCCACTTTTGTAATAGGTTGTTCAAGGCATTTCTTGAGAAGTATGGCGTTCGTCAACACGTAGAAACTCCTTATCATCCGCAATCTAGTTGGAAAGTCGAAGTGTAAAAAAGAGAGATTAAGTGGATCCTTGCAAAAACTAAATGCAAACAGGAATGACTGGTCAAGAAAGCTTGATGATGCTCTATGGGCCTATCGCATTGCATTCAAGACTCCCATAGGTATGTCCCCTTACAATCTTGTTTTCTGAAAGTCTTATCACTTGCCTATAGAGTTAGAGCACAAAGCGATGTGGGCAACAATGAAGTTGAATTTAGATTGGGATGCTGCATCAAGTCAAAGTTTAAATGAGTTTAATGAGTTCGATGTGTTTTTTACCTAAGAGCATATGAAAGTTCAGCTTTATATATGTAGAAGATGAAGAGGTGCCATGATCAAAAAATTGAAAAGCATGAGTTTGTTCCCGGTGATTTGGTGCTTCGATTCAATTGAAGGTTACTCTTGTTTCCTGGCAAGTGTAACATCATGGAATCTAGTAGGCTAAGTAAGGCACCAAATGAGAGGTCACAAGCCAAAGACTGAACCTGGGCACCCTTCACGAAGGCCTAAACGAGCCGTGAAGGGCACCACGAGGCGTGGTGTGGCTCGTGAAGGCTCACAGAGTTAGGCCAAAAAGGGCTCCCTTCCCACGAGCACCTAGACGGCTCGTGGTGAGGACCATGGAGCTTAGTGATGCCCGTAGAGGGGGAGGCAGTATCCATGTAGAGGTTGACCCTCCACACAATCCACTAGACGGCTCGTGGAGTGGGTCGTGAGATACGTGGGGTTTCGGGGAGATTTTCTAGGCCACTTGTCCAAGGGCCACAGAAGCCTAGATGGCTCGCGGAGCCTTAGACGGCTCGTGGAGCTTGTTGTGTGGGGACTACGTCAGCTGTAAGTTCAGGGGCTTTTGGGTCTTTTCCAGATTACTTTAAAACAATACTATGTCATTTTTCCCTTACCTAGAACCCCTATATAAGTGATTTTAACCCCAAAACTTACCCATTCAAGTCATTCTCTTAAATTTGCAAATGAAGATCAAGTTCTTCCTCTCCAAAATATTTCTCTCTCTAGAAACTTTAAGAAGAAGGGTTCAACTTAGTGTTTCAAGGCAACTCTCCAATTCCACCATTGAAGTGAAGCTTTTGGCATTGAGGTATGATAGTTTTCATCCATGGATTCCTTTCCTTCATGGAGCTCCCAAATTCTCCTATTTTCAAAGTTAGAAATCCCCAATTGAGCTAGGGTTTTCTTCAATTGCCATGGGTTCTCTTGATTATTGATTTAAATGATTGAATTATGATCCCTTATGCATTAATTTATGAAATGCTATGATTATATGATGATTACCCATGAACCCATGTAAATCCCATATTTTCCAAGTTATGATGATATAATGTGGGTTTTGATTTATGAAATAAGATTTTATGAATTAAGCATGTTCTTATGAGATTTATTTAAATTCTTTAAGGATGCTTTGAGAGTGAAGTATCGATGATGATGTTGTTGTTGTGTTGTTGAAAGGATCTTCTCAAAGATAAATGAATGTATGATTGTGAAAGGTTTTCTCACATAGTAAGGATTCTTAGGTTGGAAGTTTTTCTCACCTAAATGAATCAAAGATAAAGAGATATCCTAATGAAACCTAGCTTGGATTGGTTGTTGAATGATACCTTTCCATGGATGACTTATGACCTATCTTGGATTGGCAAGATGACGTGCCCTTCCATGGATAATGAGAACAAGTAAGAAAATAATTATTCCGTGGGATTTATGCTTAGCATCGAGAGGATATTGAAATGGAAGCTCTCCCGTGAGTAGAGACCGGGTTTCTAGAAGAAATATCATTATCCCTTACCTATGTGCCCCCATAGGATGATTGTCTAGATAGACATTAGCTAATGGATCCACCTAAGCTAGAAGTTCACAGTCCTTATCTTGGCAAGTAGGACAACCCTTTTTCGGTGTGGGAGACACCGGGGGATCATGTTATAGCTCACATGGTCTCTATGTTAGTTAAGGCTACTTCCCCAAATGATTATATTGAACTAAGGTTACTTCAAGAAGTATCTCACATGTGTTCAAAGGTTTTAAAGATGTTAGCTTGCATTGACCATGTTTTACGACTCATATTTTCTAACCCTTTTTCTATCATGTTTTAGCTTGGTCATTGCATGTCATGAAATGTCTTATTTTAGCATGATTTAAATGTTTATATGCATAACTATCATACTTGGTACATAATTTGTACTAACGCATAATCTTGCCTACATTTTCCCAAATATAGAGTCCGACAGTCAGGGTTCTCAGTTTCGTGGCTAGATGTTGATTTCTGAGATTTGGTGAGTCCTCATCATTCGAGGATGGATTCTCATGGATTTTAGTATTTTTATTACTTTCAATTTTTGACATGATGTATGGTCTAGGTCCAATTTCATTCTATTACATTAGATGGCTATTGAGACAATTGGTAAGACTTCCATTTTGTTCTTATAAAATTTTGGACTTGAAATGTTCTTCTTTATATCTTTTGTTCTATTTCTTATGTTATGAATGCTAAGTGGCTTGTATGGGGCCTCTCGGGGTCCTATACACCATGTTATGTCTAGGGGGTACCTTGGGTCGTGAAAAACTTTGTAATGAGAGCACAAGGTTTAAAAAGGTCCTAGGATGTCTTATAAGCCACGTCAAGTAGAATCTTTTTCATGAGTGTGAAGCGTGCCACATTTGTTAATGAGAGGCTACAAGATGTTTAGGAAACTCCACTTCTTTCATTACTCTAAAGTCGTGCGATAGAGTTCAACTCTATAAGGTGTCTCTCCTAATCTTTATCCGATGCTCTATGGGATATGGCTACTCGAAGAGCTTATGCTAGAAGGAATGTGAGGGAGAATATGGAATAAGAAGCTCCTCCTAAAGCTCCTCAAGTTTCGGTCGACCCTTTGGCCGAGCAAGTGACTAATCCGGAGTTTAGGGCTGCTTTTCAAGTATTGGATCAAGCCATGATGTCCCAAGCCAATAGGGAGGTTGCGGTTCTCATGAACCCAAATGTGGGTATGGAGGTATCTAGATTGAGGGACTTCACTAGAAGGGCTATGTTCTGCCTACAGGGCTATATTGATGCCTAGAAGGGCTATGAGGTGCCTACAGGGCTATATTGACGCCTAAGAAGGCTATGTGCTACCTACAGGGACATGTTGTTGCCTAAGAGGGCTATGAGTTGTCTATAAGCTATATTGATGCCTAAGAGAGTTATGTGTTGCCTACGGGGCTATATTATTGCCTAAGAGGGCTATGTGACTGCCTACAGGGCTAGGGGACTACTGATAGGGGTATATAGACTGATTGGCACCTTCTGGGCTTATGGGGGCCTGGGTAGGTGGTCTTGTGTGCTGTTTGTACCTGCCGAGCTTATGGGGCTTGGTTAGGTTATTTTTTTATTATTTTTGATATGTTTAGATTTAGGAGCAGGTCAGTACACTTATATTATCCTTGATTTATTTATCGAATTACTCCCAGTATATTAGGATACTTGCTCATAGTCTATTGCCTTTCATACTCGGTACATTATTTCGTATTGATGTCCCATTGCCTGGTGGTACTGCATTCATGCCTGCAGGTCCCGACAGATGACCCAGTTGACCTCCTTAGCAGGAGGATTGACTTCTATCCAGTTGGCTAGCCCCTTTCTTCCGGAGATGCCAGAGTTGGGAGGTTTGTTATCTTTTGTTGTATATATTTTTATGGGTAGGCTGGGGCCCTGTCACACCAATATTTGCTACTCTTAGAGGCTTGCAGACTAGTGTGTGGTGTGTATAGCTACGTTATGGCCATGCTGGCCTAGTTTGTTGGTTTGCTGAAGCTTGTTAGCTGTTTGATGTATTATCTTGATATATACCTGCTTTCAGTTCTGGTATAGAGATCATGGTGGCCTCGACGGCCCAATCAAGACTTCTGTGCTAGTTGGCTATTTCTTTATATGAACTCTTTTGGGAGTAGCTGTTTCTTTTATAGATATGTTGACAGAGGTCTTGCTGCCGAGGGCTAAATTTTAAGCCGAGATATACTTGTTTGTTTTCTTGATTGCGTGTGGCTGCCATGCGCTAGTAGCAAATGGTTCAGCAGGGTCGGCTCGGGCCTGAGTTTTGACATTAAGATCCAGTTGCGCCCCTTGAGTTTGAGGCGTAACAAACTTGGTATCAGAGCAACGTCGTATCCTAGGGAGTCTGCAAGCTGTGTCTAGTAGAGTCTTGTTTATAAATGTGTTGTACACCACATTCGATAAGAAAGAAGCTACCGAGCATGTTAGAATAACTCTCTTTCCTTTGCTCATCTCGTGCTATAGAGTGGTGTCTTAAGGGTTGAGGTTTCTGACTTATAATTGATATTTGTATGCCGATAGAGATGGCTGCCACGAGACAGACCACAGCTAGCCAGGGGCTAGATACAGCTGTAGACGAGGGTACGGAAAGGTACCACAGGTGGAGATAGCCCATTTTGAGAGCCAGGGGGAGACATCTTCTCATCCCCCTATAGCTTTTCCACTGCTTTTGGAGCCTCTGAGGAATACAGGACCCCCGGCTCCACCAGCAGTACCACCTCTAGTTCCTCCTATTCTATCTGATCAGAATTTCAAGAGTGCAGTATGTATGTTAGCACAGATAGTAGCTGCACAGTGCTAGACAATTGCGCCAGATGTTGCCAGACCTTCTGAAGGGCCCGGGAGTTCGAGAGTTCATGAATTTCTTACCTTGAATCCTCCACAGTTTACAGGGATAGATTGCAGAGAGGACCCTCAGCACTTTGTTGATCAGCTTCATAGGATATTCAGAGTCATGCATGCCTCAGCCACTGAGTCAGTTGAGTTAGCAGCATTTCGATTGCGTGATATTGCAGTATTATGGTATGAAATTTGGGAGAGATCTAGGGGAAAAGATGCATCTCTACCCACTTGGGATAGCTTTACAGAAGCTTTCATAGATCACTATTTACCTCGAGAGATTAGGGATGGCCGGGTGGACCAATTTTTGAACCTCCGACAAGGCAGCATGAGTGTTCGAGAGTACGGGCTGAGATTTGATTCATTGGCTAGATATGCATCATAATTTGTTGATACGATGCATGACAGGGTGTGTAGATTTGTGAGAGGGCTTGACTCAGACTATATCGACGCTTATTCTACCGCTGCACTAAATGATAATATGGATATCTCGCTAATTCATGCCTTTGCACAAGGCATAGAGGATCGCTGACATCTACAGTATATGAGTGAGAGGGTCAAGAGAGAGAGACAGAAGAGGGCTCAGCCCACTGGTTCACAGGGAGATTTTCAGGGTGGTCCCAGACCCCGATATTCTAGTAAGCCATCTAGACCTCCATCACAGCAGTTCTAGGGTAGTAGATTTTATCATCAGGGACAGTCAGGCCCAGGTGAGGGTTCACGAGCATCAGGCTCTCAGTAGCAGAGGGGTTTAGGCCAGGCTAGGACAGCCCCGTCACATTGCGCTACTTGCGGTAGGATGCATTTTGGGAGGTTCAAGCAGGGTTCCACAGGTTGTTATTCTTGTGGACAGGAGGGGCATGGGTGGAGGAACTTCCCGACCATAGGTCAGGGTGGTATAGGTCAGTCGACCAGTTCAGTAGTAGGTTCCTCCTCATCAGCACAATCTACAGGGCGTGGACCCCAGACTTCAGCAGGTAGAGGCAAAGGCGGAGGCAGAGAGGGAGCATCTAGTTTTGGTCGTGGCCAGAACCGTACATATTCACTAGCCGGCTGACAGGACTCAGAGTCATCACCAGATGTTGTGACAGGTGCATTGATTGTCTTATCCCATTTTGTTTATGCTTTGATAGATCCTGGATCTACTCTATCTTATGTTACTCCATTTATTGCGGGGAAGTTATGTATAGTAGCAGAGTCATTAGATCGACCCTTTATTTTATCTACACCAGTGGGTGAGTCTATTATTGCTAGGAGAGTCTATCGAGGTTACACGGTAGAAATCATCGACCGTCAGACCTCTGTAGACCTGGTAGAGTTAGAGATGGTCTATTTTGACGTCATTATGGGTATGAACTGGTTAGCATCTTTTAATGCTAATGTTGAGTGCCGGACAAAGATTGTTAGATTCCACTTTCCAGGAGAAGCAGTTTGGGAATGGAAAGGCGATACAGCAACACCGAAAGGTAGGTTTATTTCCTATCTTAAGGTGAGGAGGATGATTACTAAGGGTTGTATTTATCATCTTGTTCGCGTTCATGATATAGATGCAGAATCACCGACACTTCAATCTATTTCGGTAATTAATGAGTTTCTAGATGTATTTCCAAACGAGCTTCCTCGTATCCCTCCAGAACGGGAAATTGATTTTTCTATCGATATGTTACAAGGTACACAACCCATATCTATCCCTCCTTATAGAAAGGCTCCTGCTGAGCTAAAAGAGTTGAAAGATCAGCTGAAAGACTTGCTGGATAAAGGCTCTATCAGGCCTAGTGCTTCACCATGTGGTGCGCCAGTGTTATTCGTGAGGAAGAAAGATGGCTCACTGAGAATGTGTATCGATTTTCGACACCTGAATAAGGCAACTATAAAGAATAAGTATCCCCTTTCGAGGATCGATGACTTGTTTGATCAGTTACAAGGTGTTGAGTTCTTCTCAAAGATTTATTTAAGATCAGGGTACCACTAGATACGAGTTCGGGAGAAATACGTTCCAAAGACCGCTTTTCGAACCAGATATGGACACTTTGAGTTCTTGGTAATGATTTTTGGATTAACTAATGCCCCAGCAGTGTTCATGGACCTGATGAATGGTATATTCAGGCCGTATCAAGACTTGTTTATGATTGTATTACTGATGATATTTTGGTGTATTCACGTTCAAAAGCTGAGCATGCAAATCATCTTTGAGCAGTCGTTCAGGTTCTTTAAGACCGAGAACTTTATGCAAACTTTTCTAAGTGTGAGTTCTGGTTGGACTCTGTAGCTTTCTTAGGCCATATTGTATCAGATGCAGGCATTACGGTTGATACACAAAAGATTGAGGCCGTAAAGACTTGGCCCAGACCCATGACTCCGACTGAGGTTCATAGTTTCTTAGGGTTAATTTGGTACTACAAAAGGTTTGTAGAGGGGTTTTCTTCACTTTCAGCACCCTTAACGAAGCTGACTCAAAAAGCAGCTAAGTTCTAGTGGACTGAGGCTTGCGAGCATAGTTTCCAGGAGCTGAAGGACAGGTTGACATCAGCACCAATTCTAGCATTGCCACAGGGTTCAGAAGGCTATGCGGTGTACTGTGATGCTTCTGGTGTTGGGTTGGGATGTGTTCTAATGCAACATGGTAAGCTTATCGCATATGCTTCAACGCAGTTGAGGAATCATGAGAAGAACTATCCGACCCACGATTTAGAGTTGGTTGCAGTTGTGCATACGTTAAAGATCTGGAGACACTATTTATATGGCGTTCATGTTGACATCTTCACAGATCATAAAAGCCTTCAATATATCTTTAGACAAAAGGAGTTAAATCTGCGACAGCGTCGATGGCTTGAGTTACTGAAAGACTACGACGTGGATATTTTATATCATCCAAGAAAGGACAATGTTGTAGCCGATGCCCTCAGCTGAAGATCTATGGGTAGTTTATCCTATTTAGGTGTTGAGAAGCATGAGCTAGCGTGAGAGCTTCATCAGTTAGCTAGCTTGGGAGTTAGATTGTTAGAGGTAGACGATAGTGGGGTCACAATTCAGGACACAACCATATCATCCCTAGTTGTAGAGGTAAAAGCACGGCAACAGGAGGATCCTATCTTGGAGCAGCTCAGAGCCAAGGCTCAGGATCAGCATTCTTTAGCATTTGATACAGTAGGAGATGGAGTCCTCAGATACAGTGGTCGATTTTATGTTCTGGATGTTGCAGGGCTTCGACATCAGATTATGGAAGAGGCACATCATTCCTGTTATTCTATTCACCCTGGTTCGACAAAGATGTACCATGATATTAAGGAGATCTATTGGTGGCACGGAATGAATAAGGATTATGCTGAGTTGGTGGCACAGTGTCCTAACTGCCAACAGCTGAAGGTTGAGCACCAAAATCCCGCTGGGCTAGTCCAGGAGATAGACATTTCTTTATGGAAGTGGGAAGCCATTAATATGGATTTTATTAAAGAGGTTACCTCGATCGCGTCGTAAGTTTGACTCTATTTGGGTAATTGTTGACAGACTAACAAAAGCAGCCCACTTCTTACCAGTCAGGGCTACTTTTACAGCTGAAGACTATGCAGGTCTCTATATTAGAGAGATTCTTAGGCTACACGGTGTCCCAGTATCTATTATCTCTGATAGAGGAGCACAATTTACCGCTAACTTCTGTAAGTCCTTCCAGAAAGGACTGGGGACACAGGTTAATCTCAATACAACCTTTCACCCTCTGACAGATGGCCAGGCTGAGCGCACAATTTTGACACTCGAGGATATGTTACGGGCGTGCGGGCTAGACTTCAAGGGAAGTTGGGATGGCCACTTGCCTCTTATTAAGTTCGCATACAATAATAGTTATCATTCAGCATCGGGATGGCACCTTATGTGGCTTTGGATGGGCGAAAATGTAGATCCCCCATTGGATAGTTTGAGGTAGGTGAGTCAGGGTTAATTGGACCTGACTTAGTACAGCAGACAGTGGACCAGGTTAAGCTCATTCGGGAGACCTTGCTAACAGCTCAATGCCGATAGAAGTCATACTCATATGTGCGACGAAGGGACTTAGAGTTTTGTGTCGATGACTGGGTATTCTTAAAATTCTTGCCTATGAAGGGTGTTATGAGATTTAGCAAAAAAGGCAAGCTTAGTCCAAGATTCATTGGGCCGTACCAAATCCTTAGGAGGGTAGGAAGAGTGGCTTATGAGTTAGAATTGCCTTCAGGGCTAGAATCTGTTCATCTAGTTTTCCATGTATCGATGCTACGGAAGTGCGTAGGAGACCCTTCTCGGGTGTCCCAGTTGAGGATGTTCAGATCACAGAGGAGTTGTCCTACGAGGAAACTCCAGTTGCCATATTAGATCTACAGGTCCGTAAATTGAGGACCAAAGAGGTTGCTTCGGTTAAATTATTGTGGAGAAACAACAATAGAGAAGAGGTGACCTGGGAAGCTGAGGATGGCATGAGGTTCAAATATCGTCAGTTGTTTCATACCCCAGGGTGATGGCATATCAATTTATATTAGTGCAGAGAGGTAAGATACCTGTCTGATTTTTTTATATTGTTGCTTATTAGACTGGTTGTTGTCGTTGTATTTTTGCACGCATTGTTATTGCGGAGCTATAGTGCTTAGCTATTTATGTCATCCTGTGAGACGCCTAGGTTAGAATTTGTGCGTTTCAGGTTCCTGGATAGTCACATTTACAAAAGATACTCTGCCTAAATTTTGGCAACTCCTAAGGACTTAACCGTGTGACTCAGATTTTACATTCGAGGACGAATGTTTCTAAGGGGGGAAGGATGTAACACCCTGACTTTTTGAAACGTCTAAATTAACTCATACCTTCGTGGAAAGGCAAATAGGGTGAGTAATAAATTAATAATGATGCGGTATGTCATAAATTAAGTGTTCAAGGGTTGTATCTCAAGTTTTGAAGTTCGGTAGGTGGCAAAATAAAAGTTGGCGAAAGTTATCGTAAGTTCCTTTTTAAAAATTTCTTTGAAATTTGAGTCAAATGTCTCAGAAGTTTTCTCCCAATATATAAAGAGTTATGGGGCCCCCAACATATCAAATCGAAGGTCTACGAGTGTAGTTTACAACGCATCAAGCTGTTTATTCATACGACTTCAGAATATAGAGATATTTACATTTTTGCGAGACTGCGCAAGAAGGCACCTGAGGTGGGGCCCTAGGTCGGTCGAACTTTTATATATCTTCTTCTTTGACTTTTTCTTCATTTTTTGAGTTAAGAACCAGAAAACTTAGGAAAACCATTTCTAGGATCAACCAAATTATAGATTTTCTCGACTTAAGTCCTTGACGAAAGTTGTTCTACGCGTTGAGCTCGTCATCATGGTATAATTTATTTTATCAATTTCATAGCATATCATAATTTGGTGTTGGGACAGCAAGGGTTTAGACATATTTTAAGGTTTTGAGGTGTATTACGAACTTAATATCAAGGTAAGACCCTTCTTTCATCGACTCAAGCTTTGATAAGCCGCAAATAGAAATTTGCGATGGAAATACATATCTTTTATCAGATTATCATGGTATCTTCTATTCTTGTGTGTTGATTATGATCCTGCCTTGTTGCAGTAGCGAGGGGGGCTATGAGTAAAAGTTGTTAGGATACATCAATTCAGTGAAAAAAGGTATGTTAAAGTTATTCCCTTCTTACGACATGTTTCATTAAAGCTTAGGAGCAATGTAATTGAGTTATTGTCGTTGTTATACTTGTAGCCATTATTGTTGATTGTTGGCTGCTTGAGAGGATGTAATCCTCCCTTGTCGGGATTCTTATTTAGTTAGTAGTGTCCCTATGTTGGACACGACTTAGAGGATATTCGTACAGGTTTCTTATAGCTAAATTGCTCACTTTTAGCCTACTGGATTGTTATTGTTACCCTTGGGGATATTATGGTTAGCTGAAGAAATGTGATCTATGCCTAGAAGGGCTATGTTCTGCCTACATGGCTATATTGATGCTTAGAAGGGCTATAAGGTGCCTACAGGGCTATATTGACGCCTAAGAAGGCTATGTGATGCCTACAGGGCCATGTTGTTGCCTAAGAGGGCTATGAGTTATCTATAAGCTATATTGATGCCTAAGAGGGCTATGTGCTACCTACGGTGCTATATTATTGCGTAAGAGGGATATGTGATTGCCTACGGGGCTAGGGGACTACCGATAGGGGTATATAGACTGATTGGCACCTTCTGGGCTTATTGGGGCCTGGGTAGGTGGTCTTGTGTGATCTTTGTACCTGCCGAGCTTATAGGGCTTGGTTAGGTTGTTGTTTTATTATTTTTGGTATGTTTAGATTTAGGAGCAGGTCAGTACACTTATCTTATCCTTGATTTATTTATCGGATTACTCCCAGTATATTAGGATACTTTCTCATAGTCTATTATCTTTCATAGTCGGTACATTATTTCATACTGACGCCCCATTGCCTGGGGGTACTGAATTCATGCCTGCAGGTCTCGACAGATGACCCAGTAGACCTCCTCAGTAGGAGAATTGACTTCTATCTGGTTGGCTAGCCCCTTTCCTCCGGAGCTGCCAGAGTTGGGAGGTTTGTTAGCTTTTGTTGTATATATTTTTATGGGTAGGCTGGGGCCCTGTCCCGCCAATCATTACTACTCTTAGAGGCTTACAGACTAGTGTGTGGGGTTTATAGCTACATTATGGCCATGCTGGCCTAGTTTGTTGGTTTGCTGAAGCTTGTTAGTTGTTTGATGTATTGTCTTGATATATACATGCTTTCAGTTTTGGTATAGAGATCATGGTGGCCTCGACGACCAATCAGGACTTCTGTGCTAGTTGGCTATTTCTTTATATGAACTCTTTTGGGAGTAGCTGTTTCTTTTATAGATCTATTGACAGGGGCCTTGCCGGCCGAGGGCTATATTTTAAGGCGAGATATACTTGTTTGTTTTCTTGATTGCCTGTGGCTGCCATGCGCTAGAAGCAAATGGTTCAGCAGGGTCGGCTCGGGGCTGAGTTTTGGAATTAAGAACCAGTTGCGCCCCTTGAGTTTGGGGACTTACAAATACGAAGAATGAGATAATTCCTCAAAGGCCAATTACAGGTTGGTGAGTGCATGGATCACAGGATATTGAACGAATTGACCTTGAAAGACCATTTCCTAATGCCTTTCATGGACCAGATGTTAGATAGGCTAGCAGGAAAGGGTGGTACTATTTCTTAGATTGATACTCTGGGTATAATTAGATCTCAATTGCACCAGAAGACCCGGAGAAAACCACCTTTACATACCCCTATGGCACCTTTACAATCAAGCGCATGCCATTTTGACTGTGTAATGCACCAGCTACTTTTCAGAGGTGTATGATTTCGATATTTTCAGACATGGTTGAGGAAACCTTGAAGGTATTAATGAATGACTTCTCTGTGGTAGGTGACACTTTTGATGACTGTTTATTAAATCTTAGCAGGGCACTACAGAGGTGTGACGAGGCTAACCTTATGCTAAACTGGGAAAATGCCACTTCATGGTCAAGGAATACATAGTCTTAGGCCATACGGTTTTTGAAAAAGTTTTGGAGGTTGATAAAGTGAAAATTGAAGCTATCGAAAAGTTGCCCCCACCTATATTTGTGAAAAGGGTTTAGAGTTTTTTGGGCCATGCAGGGTTCTATCGGCGTTTCATCAAGGACTTCTCAAAAATTGCACATCCTTTGTTTAAGATGTTAGAAAAGGAGATGAAATTCACTTTTGATGAAGCATGCACAAAGGCTTTTGATTGTCTAAAAGATAAATTTATCTCAACCCCAGTAATCATTAGTCCATATTGGTCGGAACCATTTGAGGTAATGTGCGATGCAAGTGGTATTGCCTTAGGAGTGGTGCTAGGGAAGAAGCGAAATAAGATCTTTCACCTGATCTACTATGAAAGAAAGGCGTTGAATGTTGCACAACAAAACTACACTGTCACTGAGAAAGATTTTCTTACAGTACTATATGCCTTTGAGAAATTTCAAGCATACTTGTTGGGAACTAAAGTGATAGTTCACACTGATAAAGCAGCACAGTGGTACTTGATCGCGAAGAGAGATGCAATGCCGAGATTGATAAGATGGGTGTTGTTGTTACAAGAGTTTGAATTTGAAGTCAAAGATAGGAAGGGTTGTGAATATCAATTGGCAGATCACTTGTCCAGACTAGAGGCGGAGAACAAAGAGGAAACTGAGTTAGACATTAATTACCAATTCCCGGATGAGCAGGCATTAGTTGCTACGCTTGATCTCATTCCTTGGTTTGCTGATTTTTCCAACTATCTTGTCAGTAACTTGATGCATGAAGGGTTGAATTTTCAACAAAGGAAGAAGTTATTTCATGAAGTGGGTAAGTACTTTTGGGATGAACCTTACTTGTACAGGGTTTGTGCTAATAATATCATCAGGTGATGCGTGCATGAAGCTGAAATGCTAAGTATTCTAGAAGCCTGCATGAAGGGTTGAATTTTCAACAAATGAAAAAGTTCTTTCATGATGTGGGTAAGTACTTTTGGTAAGAACCTTACTTGTACAGGGTTTGTGCTGATAATATCATCAGGTGATGTGTGCATGAAGCTGAAATGCTAAGTATTCTAGAAGCTTGTTATTCATCTTCAGTTGGTGGACACCATGTGGGTGCTCACACTGCCCACAAGGTCTTCTAAAGCAGATATTATTGGCCTACAATTCATCAAGATGCATTTGACCTTGTTAAAGGCTGTGGTATGTGTCAAAGTCAAAGATCCATCTCCCGTTGTCATGAGCTACCTATGACCCCTATATTATAGGTCAAAATATTTGATGTCTGGGGGATTGACTTCATGGGACCATTTGTGAGCTCTTTCGGGCAAAAGAATATATTTATGGCAGTTGATTATGTCTCCAAGTGGGCTGAAGCTGTGGCCTTGGCAGAGAATGATGGCAAGAGTGTTGCAGGGTTTCTGAAGAAGAAAATTTTCTCAAGATTTGACATACCTAGGGCCATTATCAGTGATGGAGGCTCACATTTCTGCAATAAAGTGTTCAGCACGCTTTTCGCCAAATATGGGGTTAAACAGCACAAAGTGGCAACGCCTTATCATCCGTACACAAGTGGCCAAGTGAAAGTCTCAACCAGGGAAATAAAATCAATATTGGTGAAGACAGTTAATGCCAACATAACGGATTGGACAAGGAAGTTAGATGATTTTTTATTGGCATATCAGACAGATTTCAAAACACCCATTGGTATGTCACCATATCAGTTAGTGTTTGGAACGGCATGCCATTTTCTTGTAGAGTTGGAGCACATGGCACTTTGGGCGCTGAAGAAGCTAAACTTGAGTTAGAGTGAAGCAACGAATATGCAACTTGAGCAGATAAATGAAATGGATGAATTTCGCTTGAGAGGTTATGAGAGATCTGCATTGTACAAGGAAAGGATGAAGTTGTTTGACGACAAGCATATTGAAAAGAGGAATTTCAGTCCTGGTAACGTGGTGCTATGATTTAACTCAAGGCTACGCCTATTTACGGGAAAGCTGAAGTCCAAATGGTCTGGGTCATTCAAAGTAACCCAAGATGTAACTGTAATAGGTAGTTCAAATCACCGTAATTATTCATTATTTTTATAGAATCACAGTGTGTGCATGAGTGTAGGAAAAGTTTTGAAAAGTTGGGATGTATCGAGGCCTAGAATGTTCCTCACAAGCCACTAATTGGGTCATGCAATACTTCACGGCCCGTGAAGTAGCAAGTCAAAATAGATTAAGCTCACTGGAAATAAGGGAAAAAGGTTTACGGCCCGTCTGACCTTAGATCGACCATTTAGCCTCTCGTGAACTTGCTGTAACACCTCAAATTCTAGAAAGTTTATAAAAGAGTCAAAGGGGAAACTCACAAGCCAAAACCGGACCATGGGACCCTTTATGGAGCTCTACACGGGCCGTGAAAGGTACCACGGTCCATTTAAAGGCTTGTGGTAAGCCTCCCCCAGACCTGCCTCATAGGGATCCCTGCCACGGTGGCCTTGACGGCTTGTGGAGAGGGAGATATCTTGTGGAAGAGCTCATGGGACCTTGGCAGTGGTTGTCATGGCCAGCATCCCTCCCACACAGGCTTTGACGGCCCGTCGTGAGGATGACGGGCCGTGGTGGTCGCCTTCAAAGTTCCCCACCAGAAGGGGCCTATTCCCAAGCCACTGGTCCAAGGACAACGACTGCCAAAATGGCTCGTGGTCCCTTAGACGGCTCGTGAAGACCACTGTTTGGTGGGTTGCGTCAGTTGTAAGTCAGGTGCTTTTTGGTCTTTTCCTAATTATTTTATCCTAATCCTTTGTCATTTTGCCCTTACCTAGAAGTCCTATATAATTGTTTTTAGCCCCAAATTTCCCCAATTGAAATCATTCTCTCAAATTCCTAAAAGAAGAACAAGTCTTCCTCTCATAATATTTCTCTTTCTAGAAAGCTTGAAGAAGAAGGGATAAATGTAGGGTTTCAAGTCTAGTCTCAAGTTCCTCCATTGAAGGCAAGCTTTTGGCATTGAGGTATGATAGTTTTCATCGATGGAGCCCTTTCCTCCATGGAGTTCCCAAATTATCCAATTTATAAAGTTAGAATACCCCAATTGAGTTAGGGTTTTCTTCCATGTCATGGGTTCTCTTAAATAATGATTCAATTGATTGTTTTACGATCTATCAAGGATGAATTGATATAATTACATAATTTTATGATGAATTCCCATGAACCCATGTCCAACCCATGTTTCCTAGATATTGATGATTGAAAGTGGGTTTTGAACTATGAAAGGTGAATTATGGATTATGCATGTTCTTATGAAATTGATGTAAATGTTTTAAGCATGCTTTGAGAGTGAAGTATCTATGATGTTGTTGTTTCTGTGTTGTTGAAAGGATTTATCACATACATATGAAAGCATGATTATGAAAGGATAATCTTAGATAAAAAGGATTCTTAAGGTTGAAAGGATTTCTCACCTAAAATGAACCTATGTTAAGGAGCTATTCTAATGTTAAGGCAAGAGGCGATTACCCATGCTCTCTATTGAAAGACAAGAGGCGATTACCCATGCTCTCTATTGATAGACAAGAAGTGATTACCCATGTCACATGATGTAAGGACAAGAGGTGATTACCCATTTTCCTTTAAAAGATAAGATTAATATAATCAAGAACTATTCCGTGGAAGTTATGCTTAGTACCGAGTGGAAAAGTGGCGATTACCCGTGTACCATAAACTATGTGTCAACATAGGATTTTCTAGATAGACATTAGTTAGTGGATCCACATAATCTAGAAGTTCATGCTCTTTACTTTGGCAGGTAGGACAACCCCTTTTCGGTGTGGGAGACACTGAATTCCATGTTAATAGCTCACATGGTCTTATATGTCGGTTAAGACTACTTCCCACAAGCAACCTATGATGAACTAAGTTTACTTTAAGGAAGTATCTCATACATGTTTAAGATGATGACTATGTGCATTGACCATGTTTTATCACTCATGTTTTCTAACTTTTTATCTCATGCTTTAGCTTGGTAATTGCATGTCAAGAATGTATCTATTTTAAGTATGTTTTCAAATATTTTATGCATGGCTATCATATTTGGTACATATTTTGTACTAACACATACACTTGCCTACAGTTTCCTAAATGTAGGGTTTGACCTTACAGATTCGCACTTTCGTGGCTAGGGAACTCATATAGAAGATTGAAGTGTTTGTGAGTCCTCATATTCCGAGGACCGAGTTTTGTTTCCCTTTTTTTCTTTACTTTCAGTTTTGGAACTTGATGTATGGGTTGCACCCCGATAAAATCTTATGTACTAGATGGCTTTGAGACGATGTTTAGATTTTCTGCTTTTCTTTATAAAAACTCTCATATGTTGAAACTATCTTTTAATCTCTTGATTTCTATTATCTTGTCTATGTATGCTAAGTGGCTTGTATGGGGCCTCTCGGGGTTCTATATGCCATGTTATGCCAAGGGGCTACCTTGGGTCGTTACAAACTTGGTAATCAGAGCACAAGGTTTAGAAAGGTCCTAGAAAGTCTCATAAGCCACATCAAGTAGAGTGTTGTTCATGAGTGTTAAGCGTGCCACATTTATGAATGAGAAGCTATTAGATGTTTAGGAAACTCCCATTCCTTCATTACTCTAAAGTTGTGCGATAGAGTTTAACTATATAAAGTCTCTCTCCTAATCCTTATCTGATGGTCTACAGGATATGGCCACTCGAAGAGCATATGCTAGGAGGAATGCAGGAGAAAATGTGAATCAAGAAACTCCTCCTCAAGCTCCTCAAGTCTCGGTCGATCCTTAGGCCGAGCAAGTGACTAATGAGGATTAAGGATGCTTTTAATGTATTGTCTCAAGCCATGAAGGCCCAAGCCAATAAGGAGGTTTTGGTCCCCATGAACCCAAATATGGGTACGGTAGAATCTAGAGTGAGGGACTTCACTAGAATGAATCCTCCAGAGTTTTATGGTTCTAAGGTTGAGAAAGATCCTCAAGAGTTCATTGATGAGGTTTACAAGGTGTTAATGATCATGGGAGTGATGCCGCTGGAAAAGGTAGAATTATCCGCTTACCAACTTAAGGGTGTTTCTGAAATATAGCTCAACCAATGAAAAGAAGGGAGAGTGGAAGATAAGGGTCCTCATGATTGGGAAAAATTCAAAGTTGCTTTCGTTGATAGTTTATTTCCCCTTGAGATGAGAGAGGCAAAGGTTCTTGAGTTCATCAACCTTCGTCAAGGAAATATGAGTGTGAAGGAATATTCAATGAAGTTCACACAATTGTCTAGATATGCTCCTACTATGATTACCGACCCTAGGGCAAGGATGAGTAAGTTTGTTTCGGGTGTGTCCGAGTTGGTGGTTAAGGAGTGTTGTACTGCTATATTTGTCAATGATATGGACATTTCTTGTCTCATAATTCATGCTCAAAAAATCAAAGAAGAGAAATTTAAGGAAAAGTCTAGGGAGGCAAAGAGGGCTAAGATCGGTGATGATAACTTCTCACATTCAAGGTCCGATGGACATGGTCGTTTGAAATTTTGACAAAGGTTTTCCAGTCAAGGTTCCTCCAATTCTCCTTCTAAGTTTAACAAAGATAGGGTGTCTAACCCAAAGCCTCAAGGAGGAAATGGTAGTGGGTCTTCCTAAGCCTCTAGCCCTAAGCCTCTAGCCGGTTTTAATGCTTGCTTTGGTTGTGGCAAGATGGATCACAAGATAAGAGATTGTCCCTCCATTGCTAAGAATGAGGGAGATAACCATCGAAGAGCTCTTCCTAATCCTTCATCCGGTCCTAGTGGAAATCAGAAGCAGAACAAGTTTTATGCACTTCAGACTCGTGGTGAACAAGAGGGTTCTCCCGTTGTAGTTACCGGTATGTTGGAAGTCTTCCTACTTTATGATTATGCTTTACTTGACCTAGGTGCTACCTTATCTTTTGTGATGCCATATGTTGTTATGACATTTGATATTCTTCCAGATGTGTTGTTAGATCCTTTTTCTATCTCTACTCATGTTGGTGATTCTGTTGTGGCTAAGAGAGTCCATAGAAAGTGCCTCGTCTTCTTGTCCCATAGAGTCACACATGTTGACCTTCTAGAGCTGGATATGCTAGATTTTTATTTTATCCTTGGTATGGATTGGTTTCATGCATGTTACGCTTCTATTGATTGTAGAACCCGTGTAGTCAAATTTCAGTTTCCAAATTAATGCATCCTAGATTGGAAAGGGGGAAATTCTATGCCTAAGGGCCAGTTTGTTTCTTGTCTTAAATCTAGAAAGATGATTTCAAAAGGTTGCACTTACCATCTAGTTAGGGTGAGGGATATAGATTTTGAGTCCCCTACTCTTGAGTCGGTCCCCATTGTTAATGAGTTTTCGGAAGTGTTTCCAGATGACCTACCCGGTATTCCTCCAGAAAGGAAAATAGACTTCTGTATTGACCTTCTTCCAGATACGCAACCTATCTCTATTCCTCCTTATCGTATGGCCCCAGCAGAACTTAACGAATTAAAAGAGCAGTTGAAAGATTTGTTGGATAAGGGTTTTATCCGATCGAGTATCTCTTCATGGGGTGCTCTAGTTTTATTTGTTGGAAAGAAAGATTGTTCACCCCGTATGTGTATCGACTACCCGCAATTGAACAAGGTAATTATTAAGAACAAGTATCCTCTCCCAAGGATAGATGATTTGTTTGACCAACTTCAAGGGGCCAACTATTTTTCCAAGATTGACCTCCGGTCGGGTTATCACCAACTGAGGGTGAAAGAAGACGACATTCCAAAAACAACCTTCGAACTCGGTATGGTTATTATGAGTTTTTAGTAATGTCATTTGGTTTGACTAATGCTCCGATAGAATTTATGGATTTCATGAATAGGGTATTTAGACAATATCTTGACATGTTTGTGATTGTGTTCATTGATGATATCTTGGTCTATTCAAGGAGTGAAGACAAGCATACCGATCATTTCAGGATTGTGTTGCAACTCCTCAAGGACCAACTACTTTTTGCAAAGTTTAGTAAATGTGAACTTTGGCTAAGGTCTGTGGCTCTTCCTTGTCACATTTTTTCAGGAAAAGGTATTGAGGTAGATTCGAAGAAGACAGATGCGGTCAAAAGTTGGCCTAGACCTCTAACCCCTTCGGATGTTATGAGTTTCTTGGGTCTAGCCTATTACTATAGAAGGTTTTTTGAAGGGTTTTCTTTGATTATTTCTCCATTAATGGCATTGACTCAAAAGAAGGTTAAGTTCATATGGTCGGAAGCTTGTTAAAAGAGATTCCAAGAATTGAAAGATAGACTTACTTCAGCTCCGGTGCTGAGTTTACTGGAAGGGACTGATGGTTTTGTTGTTTATTGTGATGCCTCAAGAATTGGGTTAGGGTGTGTCCTTATGCAAAATGGGAAAGTCATTGCCTATGCCTCAAGGCAACTTAAGATTCATGAAAATAATTATCCTACCCACAACCTTGAACTAGCAGTGGTTCTTTTTGCCTTAAAGATTTGGAGGCATTATTTGTATAGTGTTCATGTGGATGTCTTTACCGACCACAAGAGTTTGCCATTTGTGTTTAACCAGAAAGATCTAAATCTTCACCAAAGGAGATGGCTTGAATTATTGAAAGACTATGACATAAGTGTTCTCCATCAACCCGGTAAGGAGAATGTGGTGGTGGATGCTCTTAGTCGATTATCGATGGGTAGTGTTTCTCACATTGAAGATGATAAGAAACAGTTAGTTAGAGATGTTCATAAATTGGCCCAATTGGGTGTTCGGTTAGTTTACTCTACCAAGGGTGGTGTTGTGGTTCACAGTGGTTTAGAATTGTCTTTTGTGGTTGATGTGAAGTCCAAGCAAGGTCTTGATCCAACATTGGTTTAATTGAAGGAAACAGTACTCAAAAAGCCTGTAGAGGCTTTCTCCCAAGAGAGAGATGGTATACATCAATATCAAGGTCGTGTATGTGTTCCTAATGTAGACGACTTGAGAGAATAGATCTTGTCAGAATTCCATAGTTCCCGATATTCCATTCACCTGGGATCTAGAAAAATATACCATGACTTACAGAAGATATATTGGTGGAATGGGATGAAGAAAGATATTGCGGGATTTGTGGATAAGTGTCCCAATTATCAACAAGTGAAAGTTGAGCATCAAAAGTCGGGAGGTTTATCCCAAGATATTAGCATTCCTACTTGGAAATGGAAAGACTAAAACATGGAATTCAATGTAGGTTTACCTCACACCCGGTGACAACATGACTCAATTTGGGTTATTGTAGATCGGATGACGAAATCGGATCATTTCATTTTCGTCAAGCTTTCTTATTCGGCAGTGCCAAGTTTTATTTGAAGGAAATGGTGAGGTTGCATGGAGTTCCCTTATCCATTATCTCCGATCGTGGTACCCAATTCACTTCCAGTTTTGGAAATATTTCCAAAAGGGTCTCGGTACTCGTGTTAAGATCAGTACGGCCTTTCACCCACAGACCAATGGGCAAGCGGAATGTACTATCTAAAATTTAGAAGACATGTTGAGAGCATGTGTAATTGACTTCAAAGGTAATTGGGATGATCACTTGCCTTTGATTGAGTTTTCCTACAATAATAACTAACACTCAAGTATTGGTATGGCGCCATTTGAGGCCCTATAAGGTAGGAGATGAAGATGTCCAATAGGTTGGTTCGAGGTGGGTGAAGTTTCCCTAATAGGTCCTGAATTGGTACATGAGGCTATGGAGAAAGTTTGACTTATTAGAGAAAGGTTGAAAATGGCTTAAAGTTGAAAAAAGTCCAATACCGATGTTAGAAGAAGAGATCTTGAGTTTGATGTTAATGATTGGGTCTATTTGAAAATTTCAGTCATGAAGGGTGTGATGAGGTTTGGCAAGAAAGGGAAGCTTAGTCCCCGATATGTGGGCCCATATTAGATTTTGAGGCGAATTGGCAAGATTGCTTATGAACTTGCAATGCCTAACGAATTGGCATTGGTACGTTCAGTTTTCCATGACTCAATGTTGAAAAAGTACGTTGGAGATCCAATATCTATAGTTCCCTTAGAAGGTTTGGGAGTTGAGGAGAATCTCTCTTATGAGGAGGTTCTGGTTAAGATTTTTGATCGGCAAGTCAAGAGGTTGAGAAATAAAGAATTTTCTTCGGTAAAAGTTCTTTGGAGAAATCAGCTAGTTAAGGGTGCTACTTGGGAGGCCGAGGCCAATATGATGTCCCGTTATCCTCATCTCTTTCCCTCCTTCCCTACTAAAGCTTGAGATACTTAGCTCTGCATGGTGTACTCATTAGGTGTCATGAGTCTTAGATATTCCCATGATTTCCTCATTATGCAAGATTCATGAAAAGCTTAAATTTTGAGAAAGTGAGTTACTTGATTGATTTTTACATGTTTATGTGCATTTGAGTATGGGTTGCATATAGACTTTATGAGATGATGTTTTGAACATGCTTTAGCTTGGAGTCTTGTTTCCTCCTCGGATATGTGCACCTAGGTGATTGCATGCATGTTGCGCTGCTACGTTTGAGTTCCTACATTCCTTATGATGTCTTGAGTCTCATTCGAGGAAGAATGACCCTAAAGGGGAGATAATGTAACACCTAGGATTCGAGAAAGGTTAGAAAAAGAGTCAAAGGGGAAACTCACAAGCCAAAAGCAGACCATGGGACCCTTCATGAAGCCCCACACGGGCCATGAAGGGGATCACGATCCATTAAAGGGCTTGTGGTAAGCCTCCCCCAAACCTGCATCATGGGGATCCCTCCCACAGAGGCCTTGACAGCTCGTGGAGAGGGATACGGCTCGTGGAAGACCTCGTGAGAGCTAGGCAGTGGTTGCCATGGCAAGCATCCCTCCCACAGAAGCCTTGACGGCCCTGGTCAGGATGACAGGCCGTGGTGGTCACCGTCAAAGTGCCCCACCTGTAGGGGCCTCTTCCCAAGCCACTGGTCCAAGGACCACAAATTCCAAAATGGCTTGTGGTCCCTTAGACGTCTCGTGAAGACCACTGTTTGGGGGGTTGCGTCACCAGTAAGTCAGGGGATTTTTGGCCTTTTCCTAATTATTTTATCCTAATACTATGACATTTTTTTCCTTACATAGAAGTCCTATATAAGTGTTTTTAACCCCAAATTTTCCCAATTGAAATCGTTCTCTCAAATTCCTAAAAGAAGAACAAGTCTTCCTCTCAAAATATTTCTCTCTCTAGAAAGCTTGAAGAAGAAGGGATCAACCTAGGGTTTCAAGTCAAGTCTATAATTCCTCCATTGAAGGCAAGCTTTTGGCATTGAGGTATGATAGTTTTCATCCATGGATCCCTTTCCTCCACAGAGTTTCCAAATTCTCCACTTTATAAAGTTAGAATTCTCCAAATGAGTTAGGGTTTTCTTCCATGTCATGGGTTCTCCTAAATATAGATTTAATTGATTGTTTTATGATTTATCAAGCATGAATGGATATAATTACATGATTTTATGATAAAATACCATGAACCCATGTCCAATCCATATTTTCTAGATATTGATAATTGAAAGTGGGGTTTGAACTATGAAAGGTGAATTATGGAATTATGTATGTTCTTATGAAATTTATGTAAATGTTTTAAGGATGCTTTAAGAGTGAAGTATCAATGATGTTGTTTTTGTTGGGTTGTTGAAAGGATTTATCACATACACATGAAAGCATGATTATGAAAGTATAATCTTAGATCAAAGGGTTCTTAAGGTTGGAAGGATTTCTCACCTAAAATGAACCGATGTTAAGGAGCTATTCTAATGTTGAGGCAAGAGGCGATTACCCATGCTCTCTATTGAAAGACAAGAGGCGATTACGCATGCTCTCTATTGAAAGACAAGAGGCGATTACCCATGCTCTCTATTGAAAGACAAGAGGCGATTACCCATGTCACATGATGTAAGGACAAGAGGTGATTACCCATTTTCCTTTAAAAGATAAGATTAATATAATCAAGAACTATTCCATGGAAGTTATGCTTAGTACCGAGTGGACAAGTAGTGATTACCCGTGTCCCATAAACTATGTGTCAATATAGGATTGTCTAGATAGACATTAGTTAGTGGATCCACATAATCTAGAAGTTCAAGCTCTTTACTTTGGCAGGTAGGACCACCCATTTTCGGTGTGGGAGACACCGAATTCCATGTTAATAGCTCACATGGTCTTATATGTCGGTTAAGACTACTTCCCACAAGCAACCTATGATGAACTAAGTTTACTTTAAGGAAGAATCTCATACATGTTTAAGATGATGACTATGTGAATTGACCATGTTTTATGACTCATGTTTTCTAACTTTTTATCTCATTCTTTAGCTTGGTCATGGCATGTCAAAAAGGTATATCTTTTAAGTATGTTTTCAAATGTTTTATGCACGGCTATCATATTTGGTACATATTTTGTACTAACGCATACACTTGCCTACACTTTCCTAAATGTAGGGTTTGACCTTATAGATTCGCACTTTCGTGGCTAGGGATCTCATATAGAAGATTGAAGTGTTGGTAAGTCCTCATATTCCGAGGACCGAGCTTAGTTTCCCTTTTTGTCTTTACTTTCAGTTTTGGAACATGATGTATGGGTTGCACCCCGATAAAATCTTATGTACTAGATGGCTTTGAGACTTTTATATGTTGAAACTTTTAAATGTTGAAACTATCTTTTAATATCTTGATTTCTATTATCTTGTGTATGTATACTAAGTGGCTTGTATGGGGCCTCTTGGGGTCTTATACGCCATGTTACACCTAGGGGCTACCTTGGATCATGACACTTGCAGGTAAGTTTTCTTGGCATAGTCTTTCTCATGAGCACCTGTACGGGCCGTGATGCTCTTCACGAGCTCGGCCCATCAAGGGTAGGTCGGCACTGACGTACTCGACCCAGCCAGACGCGATCCAAATGAAAATAAAAGGCTTCAAAGCACCAAAAGACAAGTTCTTTCCCCTTGAATCAAATTCCTAACGTCTTTTTGGGCACACTTTAAGTTCTCTAACATCTATATCAAGAGATCACAAGAATTTAAGGCACTCAATTCTACATTGCAATACATTCCCAATATCAAGCTTTCATCTTCTCCTTTTATGCCAAAAATAGGCCTTTAATTTGAAGTAATTTCTTCCCTTTTACTTGATATAAGTTTGATCTTATCAAAATAAAGTATAGAACTACTTTTAATGACCCTTTGTAGGGTATTATTACGTAAATTGATTGGATGTGTTCACATGTTGTGGGTATAGTTGTAGTTACTAGATTTCTACAATTAGATGTTGATTTTGTATTTAATTTGTGATGGGTTTGTGAAAAATTATGGAATCATGTCATGAAAAGGCTAAGAAGATCATTTTGGGTGTGTTTTTGAGTGCTTAATTTGATCATTGTATGTATAAAGCATGTAAATTGAAAACCTGGCCTAAGTGTAAGTACACGACAGGCTTCACGGACCGTGAACAGGTCGTGAACAACATTAAGGTGGCTGGCCCTCACTGTTCAAAGTTCACGATGGGCTAGATGGTCTGTGGTACCTTCCACGGACCGTATAGTACCTCATATATAAAAAACCAAAAAGATTTGTCTTCTTCTTAAATTTCTATTTCATTCTTTGTTCATGGTGTGTCCCTTATTAATGATAGATTGAGTGACGACATTTTTATGGCAAGGCGTCACTTTGTTTACATACACGATTGAAGTCTGAGTACCCTTTACTGTGTCATTTGATAAATATGGATTCTAACTCGATGTCTCTCAGGTATAACGTCAAGAACAAGACACAAAATGGCACCACTGCACACTTGACCCCCTGCTACTCCCGAATAAAGTTCAAGTGAAGAGGCATCAAGCAGTTCTAGGGTCATGGTCAATACAAAGATATAAGATCACTCCCCCCATGCTACTAGATCTCGAACTACCAAGGATACTGTAGAGCACATTGCTTCCCAGTTTGAAGAGGAAGAGGATGGATTTGTGAGAGAGAAGGGGTCTGATGACGAGTCATGGGCATCAACTAATGACCCACAACAAGTTGAGGGTTCAGAGGAAGAAAGAGACAGACAGGAGGATAGTGTTGCTAGTAAACCTGAGAAGTCATTGGTGGAGTTTGTTCATCGGAGGGAAGCCAGCCCAGTGATGCGGCAGCATCTCATTGATGTCCTTTGACAGATGTGAACCTTTTCCGGATCGAAGGATATCTTTAAAATGGCATACTATCTAAGTCTAGTGGCATTAGAGCGAGAGCCATTATCCCTGAGTCCAGAGTTGTGGACGCAGATGTGTGGGCTTTCCCAGATATTTACAACTTGTTCAAGCAACATCAGTTTTAATGGATGACTAAAAATATAAGGGATTATGCGCGACACTTGACCAAAGAGTTCTACGCCTCCTATATAGCCTCTCTGATAAACCTTGCTGTACAAACGGAAACAACTAATAAAGGTAAGACTATTTCTGCAGTAAATTCCTTGTGGGGTCGACCTCAACTCCTGTTGAGTTCTACAAATTGACTTTAACCATTTATACTTCTTAATTGAGGTCTAAGTTTTGATGTATCAGTATGTTGACATACTAATGGGTGTCTTGAAAGCTGTCTGATATGCCCATAGTGCATCATCAAACTTTTCATCCCAGTTTATCCTGTTGGCATTAAAGTACTTGCCAATATGGTCTTTATTTCATGGTTTGAAACCTTAACTTTCCCACTAGATTGTGAATGGTATGGCTTTTCCATTTTATGCTGCTTCACACCGTATTTAGCCAGTAATGTGTTGAACACTTAATAATAGAAGTGTGAACTTTCATCATTAATAATCCCCCTAGGTGTGCCAAACCTAGAAAAATATTCTTCTTTAAAAATCTGACAACACTCTTTCCATCATTATCAACCAATGCCACTTCTTCTACCCATTCAGAGACAAAATCAACGGCCACCAAGATGTCGTCGAGTTGGTTACAAAGTTGATTTTTGGGCCAAATTTTGGGAAAGTATAAATAGCCCAAAGAATACAACTTTTAAAGAGTTCTCAAGAGTTCTGATAAGTCTTGGAGAGTTTAGAATAGTGAGTAGAACATCTTACCTTTAAGAATAACACTTTACTAGTTCTTGGGGTTTTATAATTTGAAGCTTGAATTTGATAAATAGAAGTTGAATCCCGAGTGGGTTTACTCTAAATTGCATGATTTCAAGTTACCCATGGCTACTTTCATGGAAGATATATTTTCTTTACTTTTTGTGATGGGTGGCTAAAACCCAAAGATATAGGGGTGGTCAAATCGGGTTGGATGTTTATTTAATGTAGTGGTACTGTTTTATATTTTATTTTGTTGTTGTTCATGCATGAATTTGGTCTAATTACCATGGGTTAACTTATGGGTTAAGGTTGAAAACTTAATTCCTACTTGCGATCTCCGGTTGATGCTCGAAAGAGATTAATTGGAGGGGGTAGTTAGTTCAATACTAAAAATTTAGGTTTGATGTCTATGGCTTGCTTGAAAAAAAGGTTATGGGTCGGATCTATTTTCCCTATTCTTGAAAGAGAGAGTAGAGTAAGGTATTCGGTTGTTTAGAAATGGCATATAGATGAGACCGAAGGAAGATTCTATGCATATATGCTTTGAGATCGAAAGATGATTAGCGTCAATCATGATGACTAGCCTATTCATGAGTGTTCATAAATATAGAGCAGCATAATCACCCCTATGTGACGTCGATATCCTACCCCCGCTCCCCTAGATTGCTTGTTAACTCTTAATTTCATTCCGATTTTAGTTTAGTTTCGAAATTGATAACCAACGCTTTATATTAAGTTGGTGGTACCATCCACCAAATTGTTATAACTATTACAAATGAGGTGATTTAAAGTTCAATTTTCTTGATAAGAAATTCTCTACGATATACAATTCCTTATGGGATTCGACCTGACTCTTTGTTAGGGTTTTTACTAACTACGATCACTTACTCTTTTAATTGGTTTTGGGGGGAAATTTGAGTGTTATAAAAAATAACGCCGCTGCTGGGGAGTGGTGGTTGAGAATTCTAATCGACAAATTACATTTTAATTTGGTTTACTTGTAGTAGCTTTGTTGTTTGGTGTTGTTTTTTGCTTATTTGCAGTTTGACAAAATGAGTGATCATGGGACTGACAATAACAATCACTATGGTCAAAATGACAACATGGGTGATCTCAATGACATGCCCATTTATGTCATTCAAACCATAGGGAGCAATCCAAATACCTCATACAACTGGGAGGATGGTGTTTCACATGATTAGAATTATGATACAATTGCTCTAAATGAAAGGAATTTTCGGGGGTCTATCTCATGAGGATCCCTATGAACACCTTGAAAATTTCAAGGAGGTGTGTGGAACCTTTCTGTTCAAGAACATCTCCTAAGAATCCATAAGGTTGAGGTTATTCTCGTTCTCTATAACGGGAGAGGCTACAAAATGGTTGGACGAGTTGCCAAATGATTCTATTACTTCGTCGGATGAGTTAATTGAGGCATTATTGGAAAGATTATTTCCACCCTCGAAGATGGTTAACCTTCGTCTTCAAATCCAAAATTTCAAATATATTAGAGGTGAATCATTGCATGAAACGTGGCTAGGGTTCAAGAAGTCGCTTTTACGATGTCCATCGCATGGCGTTCCAGACAATTTTCTCCTATAATACTTTTATTACAACCTTGATTAAGTCAATAAAGGTGTGGCTGATAACTTAGTCCATGGTGGATTGACGAGACAACTGTATGTTGTAGCTGCTTTCTTGCTAGAAGATATGACTAAAGTTAACCGACCATAACACACTAGATAGTATCAAATGCTTCTTCTACAAGTTTGTTTGAGCAAAGAAGAAGTCAAGAAGGGCCATTACAGGGATGAAAACTTGGCCAAAATAATGACCCAAATCGATTTTTTGTCTAAACATGTCATGGGAGGTGGAACCACGTCGGTAAAGATGGTTGGAACCAATAGTGGGAAGTGCCCAAATGACCAAATTTGAGGCATTATATAAAGAATAAGTTCAATACTTGGGAAATCAAGTGAGGGGTTCTCACAACAATTATCAACAACAAGGTGGGAACTTTACATACTGACACCATCCCGAACCCAAAAAATGATTATTAAGTTTGAACAATATGTTGTGCCACGACGTTAAATAAGGAGCTTCTTGGGAGGCAACCCATGTCTTTATTTTCTTGTTTTTACTTCTTTGAAATAATGTGCATTGTGAGTGTTGGTTGAGAAGAGATTGCAAGATTCAAAAGAGAAACATAGGCGATGAAACACCTAAACGGTGATTCGCCGAAGGCATTTGGCAGACTAATTCGTTTCCACCTTTTGAGCTTGAAAAGATGGAAAAGTGCATTGTCAAGATAGATGATCAGAACTCCAAAGGGTGATTCGTCGAAGTGCATTAAGCAGACTCCATCAAGTCCACCGAATTAGCCTTCAGGTTTGGTGTTTGTTCAGGAAAGGTTGGCGAGCTTACGCTCTAGTTGGCGATTCCCCAAACAAGTTCAGCGATGTTAGTTGTGATCGTCGAACGAACCTTATATAAAAAGGCCAAGGGTCGTTGCGAATTCAAAAATCAATATATTGGAAATCTGAGAGCTTTTTCGATTCTTTTTTCTTCCATCGTGCATTTTCAGTGTTTGTAAGCCTCTTGTGAGTGTCTTGAAGGTGCTAGGAGTACATTTTCTTGGATTTCGTGTCAACCCAACCCCAAATCCCTTAATTTCTTGGTTATTTTCGACACAAAGGTTGGTGTTTTGACTTCTTATTGATATTTTTTAGTTTAGAAGGCATGTATGGTGTGGGCATGAGCCCTTTAACAGAGATTAAGTGCTTGATTTTCTTAGGTAGCATCAAATATTTGAAATTGAACTATGCCCATATGATTTTAATTGTGAATACTTGTGAAAATAATGAATCGTGATTGTGTTAGTTAAATTGTTGAATTGAATTGCTTAATTTGTTAGGTCTGTGCCTAATTTATGTGAGTGAAGTCTAAGTAGCTCACTATTGACCCAATTGCATGATATTTTTCAATGATAGACAGGGTGACTACTTTCTTAAGGGCAAATTGTCAATTAGTGCAATGCTTAGTGATAAATGTGGGAAATCTGAGTACCCATGGGTAGAAAAGCATCTAGGTGGATTGTAAAGTTGGGTGGAAACTAGTATCTTTTGTGTGTGTTGTTTTTTTTGTGAAAATTTGGCACTTGGCTAAAACTTCTTATTCGGGGAGCTTGTCTTAGTTTGCCAGGCGAATCGTCGAGTAAGACCCAACTCCCCTTCTTTAGCATGTGCATGGCCTTGGGTACTATTCCATTCGACAGGCTTGTCTTAGTCCGCCGAACCCACTTAGCGAATCACTGAGTGGGAGAGGACATTACCCTTGAGACTGTTACTTTCCCTTTTGCACTGTCAGTTTCGGTGGACTTGTCTTAACCTGCTGAAACCAACTCGGTGAATAGCCGAGTTGGCATTGACTTCAACTTTTGTGCCTGAGCCTTGAGTAATTTAACATTGTTCTTTTTGGCGAGCTCACCAGAGCTCACCGTTCCTATTTGACGATCCACCTTCCCGTTAGGCGAGCCTCATGAATGATTTTAAAATATGTTTTAATTCGTGTTCGAATTCAACTAACCTTCAGAAATCCATTGTTTGAATGTGTGCTTTGTAGGTAATGGAAAGAACAAAAGTCAAATAGGTTGATTCCTCTGATAATGAACACGAGAGAGAGTCCTCTCCTACTCCTCCTATTTCAAAAAATAAAAAAAGAGTCTCAATGAACGAAACTTCTGGGGCTTGTCAGACACAACAATCCAATCATCAGACCCCTACCAATGGGGGTAAGAAATTAAGGAACCACATAGCTACGAAAAATGAAACTATCCAATCAAAATTGGTATCGCCCCCACTAGATCCAATGCCAGCTTCTCGCATTCTCCCGGTTATAGCTCTAGGGGCTTTGAATAGGCTCAAGGCAGAAGGGGAATGAACCATTTGGAAGGAGCATCGACTCTCGACTAATGGAGTCATGAGTGGGTATCCAGTAATATGGATGGCGATCAAATACCATAATTTGGAGCACTTCATAAGGGCCAGGAAACCGTATGTACCAAAGTGGGTATGAGAGTTCTATGATGCCTATGTGAAGGCGTTGTCTAAAAACCGAAAGGGCACGGTTTGGAAGCCAGTTGATGAAGTTGAAGTGCAAGTCAAAATGGTTCAGTGCACTGAAATTAACATCGTACTATGCACCTTGAACAATCAGAAAGATAAATACAAGACTCGGATGACAAAGATATTGGATGCAATGAAGGGGTGGTTGGCCTCCCTAATATCCGGTGAGTCTACACCTTCTTGGATTGTTGAAGGTGCTAATATAGAAAAGAATTACTTGAACATCTTAGGGAGATACTGGTTCGGCTTTGTTAGTAATAATCTGATGCCATCCTAGAACGAAGCCATACTCCAGAATCCAAAGTCGGTGTTAGTAGGTTCTATTATTGAGAGGGAGAAGACAAATGTTGGGGACATAATTGTGGAGTATATATTACTCCGGGCCATACAAGAGCAGACATCTCTTCCCTTCCTGGTGCTCCTTACTCAACTATACCAGAGAGCGTGAGTTCCCTTTCGAGGGAAAATTGATGTCATGATCACACCAGTATCCTCTAGTGACATTTGGAGGATTGAAGTCAAGTATTTGAGAGATGATGCATCTTACAGGAAGCCGCTTCAACCTGACTCCACTCCAGTGGTTGACCCTGCTACTCTAGCACCTGAGACCATCACACCTGCTCCTTTTATGGACCAGCCAGGTTTTTCCACACCTCCCTCTGTTGCTGGCTCTTCTGCTTCTATACCTGTACAGTCTGCTGCTGCCACTACTGGTATGAGGGCCCCCTTCTCATGTTTCCCCTCCCCTCTTGACCTAAGCATTGATATATCAGATGGGCAGCCTTGCCAGGTCAGCAGATGTGAGATGTGGCATGGTGTATAGGACCCCGAGAGGCCCTACACAAGCCAGTTAGTTAACATCACAAAAATATAATAGAATTAAGGAATTCAAATGACATTTTATATCGTAAAATATTTTACAAGATAACGAAGTGGAAAATCTAACATAGTCTCAAAGCCATCTAGTACATCAAGAGTGATTGAGACGTAACCCATACATCACATATAATACATAAAAGTAAAGACAATAAGCAATAAAGGTTTCGGTCCTCGGAATATGAGGACTCACCAATCTTTAAATCTACTGAACATGAGGACTCACCAATCTTTAAATATACCAATGTGACCACTAGCCACGGAGATGCGGAATAGGAGCGTCGGACCCAACATTAGTGAGACAATGCAGGCATGAGTATGTGTTAGTACATGGATTGTACCAAGTATGATAGCAATGCATAAAAGATATGAAATCATGCTAAAAAGGACTTTACATGACATGCAATGACCAAATTAAACAATAATATAAAAGGGTTAGAAAACATAAATCATAAACATGCTTAATACAAGCTAAACATCTTTAAAACACTTTTGAGATACTTCTAGAAGTAACCGTAGTTCATTATTGCAGGAGATTTACCTTGAACTGACATAGAGATCATGTGAGCTATAACAAGAAATCATGTATCTGCCCAACACCGAAAAGTGGTGTCCTACTTGCCAATGTAAGGACCATAAACTTCTAGCTTACATGGATTCTCTAGCTAATGTCTATCAAAGACAATCATCTAATGGTGGTACATAGGTAAGGGAAAAGGAGATTGCTACTATAAACCCGGCCTCAAGATATGGGAGAGCTTACGTCTCAATATCCTCTCGGTGCTAAGCATAAATCTCACGGAATAGTCATTAATCTTAACTTATCTTGTCATTAGAATAGATCCTTAATCTTCATTCATATTAGGTAAGAAAACCTTTTAACCATATGCATCCTTTATGTAAGAAAACCTTTCACAATCATATTTTCATGTGTATGTGAGAAATCCTTTCAAAACAACAACATTGATGCTTCACTCTCAAACAAATCTTAAATTATTTTCATCAGTTCCATAAAGAATATGCACATCTTCATAAACTCATATTTCATGATTCAAATTCTTCATCATATGATCATACTCTAGAAATCATGGATTTCACATGGGTTCATGAGAATTCAAGTTAGAAACATGCAAGTACTTCAATTCATGCATAAAAATACATAATATAGTCAATTAGATCATAATTGAAAAGAACCCTTGAGATGGAGTAAAAACCTTAACTTTAATTGGAGATTCTAACATGTAAAGTTTGGGGAATTCAGGAACCCTTTGGAGGGACGGACTCCATAGGTGAATATTATCATACATTGATGCCAAAAGTTTGCAATCAATGGTGAATCTAGAGACTTGATCTTGAAAACCTAGCCTTCTTCTTCTTCTTAGAGAGAGAAATATTTGATAGGATGAACTTGATTAACTTTTGGGATTTGAGGAGAATTAATTGAATTGGGTGATTTGGGGGGTAAAAAGCATTATATAGGACCTAGGGTAGAGGGTAAAACGACGTACTATTAGTTTTAAAAATTTGGGAAAAGACCAATATGACACTAACTTAAAGCTGACAAAGTGCCTCTTATGAAGGGCTTTACGGGCAGTCTAATGCATCATGGCCCGTCGAGTGGGTCGTGATGATGCCCTACATGATAGGGCTTCACTAATACAGGCATAACTTTTGAATCCGGGCTCGAAATTAGGAAAACTTGATGGCTTTGCAAAGATAACTCAAAGATATTTAATTTGATAGGTCATTAGCAACCTAATTCATTTTGTACTGAAAGATATGATTATTTGAAGTTGACCAAAAACTCAAAGTCTGATAAGTCTCTTTCACGGATGACTTCACGGACCGTCTAAGCGTCAGTAGTCCTTCCACTGACCTTGGGTGTAACGTCACTGTCTCGGTGGCTTTGTACAGACCCTTAGATGGGCTATCCAAGTAACCACGGGCCGTCTAGGGCACCATCTAGGTGACTCCTGTCTAGGGTCAGTCCTGGATGGTCCCACAATGCCCTTAAAAGGTCGTAGACCCCTACACGGCCCGTCTAGGGTGACATGAAGGGTCCATGGTCCATTTTTGGTCGTGGACTTACTTGTTTGCCCTTTCTAGCCCTTTTCTAATCTGAGGTGTTACAATATCTCCCCCTTGGGAACATTCGTCCTCAAATCGGATTCAAGACATCATGCTGAGGATAGGAACATAAACCTAACAGCCCAACATGGATAGTATCACATAAATGCACACATCCGAGGAGGAAACATCAACTCCAAGCTAAAGCATGCTCAAATCATCATTTCATAAGGTCTATATGCAACTCATACTCAATTGCACAATAATGTGAACAAATCTATCAAGTCAACTCGCTTTCTTAAAAATCAAGTTTTTCATGAACATGCACAAATAAGGAATCATGGGAAATATCTAAGACACATGAAACTAAAAGAGTAAACCATGGAGGACTGAATACCTCAAGCTAGAGTACGGAGAGAGGGAAGGATATGAGGATAGCGGGATATCATATCAGCCTCGGCCTCCCAGGTTGCACCCTCAACTAATTGATTCCTCCAAAGAACCTTCATAGGAACGATTTCTTTATTCCTCAACTTTCAAACTTGCCGGTCCAAGATCTCAATCGGAACATCTTCATAAGAAAGGCTATCCTTTATGTCAAGACTCTCCAATGGTACTATAGATGTTGGATCACCAACACATGTTTTCAACAAGGAGATATGGAAAATTGGATACACTGATGCCAAGTCATTAGGAAGTTCAAGTTCATAAGCAACTTTACCAATACGCCTCAAAATCTGATATGGGCCAACATAACAAGGACTAAACTTCCCTTTCTTTCCAAATCTCATTACACCCTTCATGGGTGAAATTTTTAAATAGATCCCATCACTCATATCAAATTCAAGGTCTCTTCTTCTAACACCGGCATAGGACTTTTGCCGACTTTGAGTCATTTTCAACCTTTCTCTAATAAGTCGAACTTCCTCCATAGCCTCATGCACCAACTCGGGACTTATCAAAGCAACTTCCCCCACTTCGAACCAACCTGTATGAGATTTACACCTCCTTCCATATAGAGCCTCAAATGGAGCCATACCAATACTTGAGTGATAGTTGTTATTATACACAAACTCAATCAAAGGTAAGTGATCATCCCAATTACCCTTAAAGTCAATTACACAAGCTCTCAACATATCTTCTAATGTTTGGATAGTATGCTCCTCTTGCCCATTGGTCTGCAGGTGAAAGGACATACTAAGTTTAACGCAAGTACCAAGACCTTTTTGGAAAGATTTCCAAATATAAGAAGTGAATTGGGTACCACGATCGGAGATAATGGACAAGGGTACTCCATGCAACCAGACCATTTCCCTCAAATACAACTTAGCATAGTCCTCCGCCGAATAAGAAACCTTGAAGTGAATGAAATGAGCTGATTTCGTGAATCAATCCACAATAACCCAAATCAAATCATGTTGTATCCGGGTGTGAGGTAACCCAACCATGAAGTCCACATTTAAATCTTCCCACTTCTAAGTAGGAATACTAATATCTTGGGACAAACCTCCCGGCTTTTAATGCTCAACTTTGACTTGTTGACATTTAGGAAGCTTAGCCACAAATTCCACAATAGACCTCCTACAAGTCACGTTACATCTTGGTGGCTCCCGGGTGAATGGAATATCGAGAACTATGGGCTTCTGATAAGATCTGCTCTCGCAAGTCATCTAAATTGGGAACACACAAACGACTTTGATATCTAAGAACTCCATCTTCCCATGGGGAGAAAGCCTCAACTGACTTCTTAAGCATCGCTTCCTTCAATTCAATCAAGATTGGGTCAAGACCTTGCTTGGCTTTCACATCTGCCACAAAAGATGATTCTGAACCATTGTGAACCATAACACCACCTTTGGTGGAGTCAACCAATCGAACACCCAATTAGGCCAAATTTGTGAACATCTTGAACCAATTCCTTCTTATCTGACTCCACATTAGCAACACTACCCATTGATAACCGACTAAGAGCATCCGCCAGCACATTTCCTTTGTTGGGGTGATAGAGAACACTCATATCATAATATTTTAGTAACTCAAGTCACCTTCTTTGGCGAAGATTTAGATCCTTTAGTTTAAACACATATTGCAAACTTTTGTGGTCGGTAAAGACATCGACATGTACACCATATAAGTAATGCCTCCAAATCATTAAAGCAAACACAACTGCCGCTAGTTCTAAATCATGGGTAGGATAGTTCTTTTTGTGCACCTTAAGTTGCCTTGAGGCATAGGCAATGACTTTCCCATTTTGCATAAAGAAACATCCTAACCCAATTCTTGAGGTATCACAATAAACAACAAACCCATCAGTTCCTTCTAGTAAAGTCAACACCAGAGCGGAAGTAAGTCTATCCTTTAATTCTTGGAAACTCTTCTCACATAATTTGGACCATAAAAACTTAACCTTCTTTTAGGTCAATGCCGTCAACGGAGAGGCAATCGAAGAAAAACCTTCAACAAACCTTCTTTAGTAACCAGCCAAACCCAAGAAACTTCTAATATACGAATGGGAAAAATATCTAGGACAACTCTTAACCGCATCCATCTTCTTAGGATCTACCTCGATACCCTTATTAGAAAAAATGTGACCAAAAGAAAAACCACGGACCTTAACCAAAACTCACATTTACTAAACTTTGCAAAGAGTTGTTGGTCCTTGAGGACTTGCAACACACTTCTCAAATGATCGGTGTGATCGTCTTTACTCCTTTAATAGATCAATATATCATCAATGACCACAATCACAAATATGTCGAGGTATTGTCTAAACACCCTATTAATCAAATCCATAAATGCATCCGGAGCATTGATCAATCCAAAGGAAATTACCAAAAACTCATAATGACCATATCGAGTTTGAAAAGCCATTTTTTGAATGTCATTCTCCTTCACCCTCAATTGGTGATAACCCGATCGAAGGTCAATGTTCGAGAAGTAACTTGTTTGTTGTAGTTGATCAAACAAATCATCTATCCTTGGAAGAGGATATTTTCTCTTAAAAGTAACCTTGTTCAATTGTCGGTAGTCAATACACATACGGAGTGAACCATCTTTCTTCTGAACAAATAGAACTGGAGAACCCCATGGAGAGATACTCGATCGGATGAAACCCTTATCCAACAAATCTTTCAATTTCTCCTTTAATTCCTTGAGTTCTACTAGATCCATACGATAAGGAGGAATAGAGATAGGTTTCGTAATCGGGAGTAGGTCAATACAAAAGTATATTTCCCTTTCGGGAGGAACACATGATGATCATTTTGAAACACTTCTTGAAACTCATAAACAACAGGGACCAACTCAAGAGTAGGGGTTTCAGAATCCATATCCCTAACCCGAACAAGATGGTATATGCAACCCTTAGAAATCATCTTTCTAGCTTTAAGACAAGAAACAAAATGACCCTTAGGCATAGAATTTCCCCCTTCCCACTCTAGGATGGGTTCATTTGGAATACAAAATTGGGCTACTCCGGTTCTACAATCAATAGAAGCATAACATGAATGCAGTCAATCCATACCAAGGATAATATCAAAATCTAACATATCAACCTGTACAAGATCAACATGAGTGACTCTATGGGATAAGGAGATGGGACATTTTCCATAAGTTCTCTTAGCCACAATAGATTCACCAATAGGAGTAGAGACTGAAAAAGGGTCTAACAACACATTCAGAAGAATATCAAACCTCATAGCCACATATGGCGTCACAAATAACAAGGTATCACCGGGGTCAAGCAAAGAATAAACTTCAAAATGAAATATTTTCAACATAATGATAACCACATCGGGGAAACCATCTTGCTCATGACGAATTTTAAGTGCATAGAATCGGTTTTTCTTTTTAGCACTTGGAATCGAACCACTAGGCGGAGCTTATGTACCTTCTCATTCCCTTAGCCGTAAGCGATGGAGAATCCTTTATTTTATAACCACTATTACCACATCTAAAGAAACCATCTGTGTCGGCTATGCATTGACCCTCATGCTTCTTTTCACATTTGGCACAACTAGAGGATCAAAATCCACCACCATTTCCTCCTTGAGGCTTAGGGTAAGACACCCTATATTTGTTGAACTTAAAAGGAGCATTGGAGGAACCTTGACCAAAAAACATTTGTCGGAACTTAAAACGACCATGTCCATCGTACCATGAACGTAAGAAGTTACCCTCACCGGTCCTTGCCTTCTTTGTCTCCCTAGACCCTTCCTTAATATTCTCCTCTTCTATTTGTTAAGCATGAACCATAAGAGGAGAAATGTTCATATCATTGATAAGTATGGCGGTACGACATGACTTTACCATCATCTCGGACATGCCAGAAACATACTTACTCATCCCTGCCCTAGGATCGGCAACTATAGTAGGAGCATATCAAGAAAATCATGTGAACTTCAAAGTATATTACTTCACACTCATGTTTCCTTGACGAAGGTTGATGAATTCAAGTACCTTTGCATCCCTCATCTCAAGGGGAAAGAACCTATCAAGGAAAGCAACCTTAAACATTTCCCAATCAAGAGGACCTACATCAACCGCCCTATATTCCTTCCATTGGTTGAAATAAACTTGAGAAACACCATTGAGTTGATAAGCGGCCTGTTCCGCCTTTTGCACAAGCATCACTCTTATGATCATCAACACCTTATACACTTCATCAATGAACTCTTGAGGATCTTCCTCAACCTTGGAACCATGAAACTCTAAAGGATTCATTCTAGAGAAGTCTTTCACTCTAGTTGTCATCGTACCCACATTTGGGTTCACAGGGACCATAACCTCCCTATTGGCTTGAGCCGTTATGGCTAGAACCAACACATGAAAAGTATCCCTAAACACCGCATTAGTCACTTGTTCGGCCAAAGGTTCGACCGGACCTTGAGCAGCTTCTTAAGGAGCTTCTCGCTCCACATTCCTCATGCATTCTATCTAGCATATGCCCTTCGAGTGGCCATATCCTGAAAAGTATCAAATAGGGATTAGGAGAGAGACATTACAGAGTTAGACTCTATCGCATGACTTTAGAGTAATGAAAGAAGTGGAGTTTCTTAAACATCTTATAGCTTCTTATTCATAAATGTAGCACGCTTCACACTGATGAAAAAGACTGTACTTGACGTGGTTTATGAGACTTCCTAAGACCTTTCTAAATATTGTGCTCTGAATACCAAGTTTGTCACGACCCAAAGAATACCCTAGATGTGACATGGAGTATAGGACCTCAAGAGGCCCTACACAAGACACTTAGCATACATCATACAAGATAATAGAATTAAAGATTTCAAAAGACAGTTTATATCATAAAGTGTTTGAGAAGAAAACGAAGCAGAAAATCTAACATAGTCTCAAAGTCATCTCGTACATCAAGAGTGATTGGGACGTAACCCTACATCACATACAATACGGAAATGTAAAGAAAATAAGAAATAAAGTGTTCAGTCCTCGAAACATGAGGACTCACCAATCTTTAAATCTACCAATGTGATCACTAGCCACTGAGATGCGGAATAGGAGCATCAGACCCTACATTAGTGAGACAATGTAGGCAAGAGTATGTGTTGGTACATTGATTGTACCAAGTATGATAGCAATGCATAAAAGATATGAAATCATGCTAAAAAGGACTTTACATGACATGCAATAACAAATATAAACCATAAGATAAAAGGGTTAGAAAACATAAATGATAAACATGGTTAATGCAAGCTAAACATTTTTAAAACACATTTGATATACTTTTAGAAGTAACCTTAGTTCATTATTGTGGGAGATTTACCTTTAAGTGACATAGAGACCACGTGAGCTATAACATGGAATCTGGTGTCTACCCCACACCAAAAAGGGGTGTCCTACATGCCAAGGTACGGACCATAAACTTCTAGTTTACATGGATCCACTAGCTGAAGTCTATCTAAGAAAATCATCCTATGGTGGCACATAGGTATGGAATAAGGAGATTGCTACTAGAAACTCGGTCTCAAGCCATGGGAGAGCTTCTATCTCAATATCCTCTTGGTGCAAAGAATAAATCCCACGGAATAGTCATTAATCATAACTTATCCTTAGAATAGATCTTTAATCTTAATTCATCTTAGGTGAGAAAACCTTTCAACCTTATGAATCCTTTATGCGAGAAACCCTTTCACAATCATGCTTTCATGTGTATGTGAAAAATCCTTTCACAACAACAACATTGATACTTCACTCTCAAAGCAAATCTTAAATCATTTTCATCAATTTCATAAAGAACATGCATATCTTCATAAACTAATATTTCATGATTAAAAAGCTTCATCATATGATAATAGTCTAAAAATCATGGATTTCACAGGCTTCATCATATGATAATAGTCTAGAAATCATGGATTTCACATGGGTTCATGGGAATTCAACTTAGAAATATGCAATTACTTCAATTCATGCATAAAAGAATAAAACAATCAATTATATCATAATTAAAAATAACCCATGAGATTGAGTAACAACCCTAACTTCATTTAGATATTCTAACTTGCAAAATTTGGGGAATTTAGGAACCCTATGGAGGAAAGGACTCCATAGGTGAATACTATCATACCTTGATGCCAAAAGTTTTCAATCAATGGTGAATTTGGAGACTTGATCTTGAAATCCTAGCCTTCTTCTTCTTCTTAAAGAGAAATATTTCAGAGGATGAACTTGATCAACTATTGGGATTTTAGGAGAATGAATTGAATAGGGTGATTTTCGGGGTAAAAATCATTATATAGGGCCTAGGGTAAAGGGTAAAATGACATAGTATTGAGTTAAAACAATTGAGAAAAGACCAACATGACCCTGATTTAAAGCTTATGAAGTGTCTCTCACGAGGGGCTTCACAGACCGTCTAATGCATCATGGCCCGTCTAGTGGGCCGTTATGATGCCTTACCCAACAGGGCTTCACTAATACAAACATAACTTTTGATTCTTGGCTCGAAATTAGGCAAACTTGGTGGCGTTGGGAAGAGGACTCAAAGATATTTAATTTGATAGGTAATGGGCCACTTAATTCATTTTGTGCTGAAAAATATGATCATTTGAAGTTGACCCAAAATTCAAAGTCTTATAAGTCTCTTTCATTGACGACTTCATGGTCCGTGTGAAGCTTCACGGACCATCATGGAGTCTTTGGTCCTTCACAATGACCTTGGGTTAAACCTCACTAGCTGTGTGACTTCTTACAGACCTCTATACAGGCTGTCTAAGTCATCACAGGTCGTCTAGGGAACCGTTTAGGTGACTCCAACCTTAGGGCAATCCTGGATTGTCCCACGATGCCCTTAACGGGTAGTGGACTCCTACAGGGCCCTGAAGGGTCCATGGTCTATTTTGGGTTTGTGGACTTGATCGTTATCCCTTTCTAGCCCTTTTCAGATCAAATGTGTTATAGCTTTAGGGAGAGGTTCCCCTTCCAGATATGCACGATTTTCCTAGTGTTGTGCCTTCAGCTATTGTGCCTAAGACTTCTCTAGATGTTGATATTGTTGGTAATTATGAGAGTGAGAGGGAGGATGAGGAGTTCGCCGAGGAGACTGATGAGGCAGCGCTGAGAGATGAGGAGCACGAGATTGCTGAGACACTAACAAAGTTGCATGAGACTGAGGAGGTCATTCTTCAGGATGCACTGGAGAGATCTCTTCACGAGAGTTTAGAGGTCAGGTCTAGTTAAATCACTCCAGACTCTACTGTATCTCATGTTATTGAGACGGACACTGATGCCCCTATTGAGCCTCACATGCTACCTCATGTGATCCTATTATTGGGCATTGATGCCTCTCTTTAGGCTTCTCCACCAGAGACTTCAGATAAGAGTGCTCCACAGGCATACCTGTCACGGGGACCCTTAGATTGAGGACACTCCATTTTATTTTTGGTGGGGTGAAGGACTTCGTTCCAATATTCCCTTTTTGATTGTATTTTGTTATTTTGTACTTTGAATAATTGTAGTTATAGTTTGTTAATATTAGAGTTCTCTTTTGGGTAAATGTGTCTCTTTATTTCTATCTCATTCTCCCTTAATGTTGCAACCCCATAAGTTCAAGTCGTGAAATGCTTGAAGTTTTCATTGATAACAGTTTGAGGATCAATTATATTCAATATCAATGTCTTGAATAGTACTCATGATGAGCGTGATGCGTAGTGTTGGTGTTGCGACAATGAAATCGATGTCGTTATACGTTTGAACGTTCTCTTTGAATATTTTATTGACTAGATGTATTTTGATGTGAGCCTTCCAATTAACATCGCACTTATGCTTTTTAAATTTTTAGGATGTGCTAAATAAGTGTGTTTCAAAGTGCCATGTGTGGTGAGGTTTTACTTGAAAGCATGCATGTGGAGTCTTATTGTTTGCCTTGTTAGTCCAATCGTGTGAATCTTGACGAATGTGAGACATGATCTTGGGCAAAAATTCAAGAGGGAACAAAATAGTCTATAAAGCCTTTTGTAACTACCTTGTGAGGGTGCGAATCCATATTGGCATCAATTGATCCTAACTTATTTGTTGACAACAAAAAAAGGTCTCTTGAGCCAAATTATCCCTACCTTATCACCAAATTCCTTTTTGAAGCATTGTGATGTTTGAATAGACAATTTAGGCCAAAAGCTTAAGTTGGGGGTGTTGAAAGGAAGGATGAATGAAAGCCAAGTAAAGGGCAAAAAGGAAGAACAAATGAGACTCAAATCTGAAAGTTTTGCAAAAAAAAGGAACCTGTCCTTATAAAAAAATGTTTGTGGATGTATAATCCTTTTGATGGAAATCACTTAAAAAAAATTAAAAATGAAAAAGAGAAGTGAATAAAATAAAGGGGGATTCCAAATCATTTGAGTGGAAAGTCAAGATTTGAGTTCTCAAATGAAAAGGAAGAAAAATAACTTGAGAAGAGGTAATGATGATTGCAACAATGCTTTGAAAAGGTATAATTCACCAATCCAAATTGACCATACCTTATCCCTCAGTCCCATTACAAGCCTAAAAGACTCTTGAGATCTTGCATTAACTAGGTTGTGTGATGATTGGAAAATATGGACAAAGCTTGCATGTGTTTCTCTTTTGAGAGAGTGAGAGTTGTATTGAATCCTTTCATCTTTGTTGATATGCTTTGTGAGAGCATTGAATCATTCTTGATGTGAGGGTACTTGAATGAATTTGTTGTAACATATTATTGCATTAGACAAGAAGCTAAGGTGAGCTTGAGCTTGTGTTAAGACAAGTTAGCCATCATTTGAAGATTTTTTATCATGATTTAGGATAACATGCTATTGAGAGTAATCTTGTTATGGCGCTTGCATGCTATCTCTCATTGAGTATTGTTGTAGACACCCTTATTGATCTTATTATGTTCTTGATTTACTTGAGGACAATAAAAAGTTTAAGTTGGGGGTGTTGATGAGTGGTAGATTTGCACTCATTTAAGGTGCATTTAGCTCAATAATTAGTATCCTAAATGCCTAACTTTGTCATTTTCTAATAAAATGTTGATGATTTGTAGCTATGAAGTAAATTTGACAAGGCAAGGACTGATGTTTGGAAGAATGGACAAAATACAAAAAAAAAGTGTAAAGTTAACATTTTTGATCAAGTGGATCACCAACTCAGCATGACCTCGCCCAAATTGACTGTGCATAGCACTTGTGTCTACCAAAGTAGGTCGACAAACTCCAGTAGAAAAGGTGATGCACCGAGTTAGAACAGAGGTCCTGATGCACATCGCCCAAAGTGACAGTATGCAAGGAAAAGATTTCATGCTCTAACGGTGGACTGAGGTGGTATTCGGCAATTCACTGAACGTGAAAGGCTAACCCAATCGAGTACGCCAACTAAGGTTCAAACACCTAAAGCCTAGAGCATCCCAAAGAGAGCTGAGGAGCAAAGAGCGAGTTGCAAATCAGGTTGGGTGAGTCGCCGATCACGTTTGGCAAACCCAAACTAATGTCACCGAGTTGGTTACGAAGTTTATTTTTGGGCCAAATTTTAGGAAAGTATAAATACCCCAAAGGATACCATTTTTAGAGAGTTCTCGAGAGTTTTGATAAGTCTTGGAGAGTTTAGAATAGTGAGTAGAACATTTAACCTTTGAGAAGAAAACTTTTCTAGTTCTTGGGGTTTTATAATTTGATAAATTGCAGTTGAATCCCAAGTGGATTTACTCTTAATTGCTTGATTTCAAGTTACCCATAGTTGCTTACATAGAAGGTATATTTTCTTTAATTTTGTGATGGGTGGCTAAAACCCCAAGATCTAGGGTGCTCAAATGGGGTTGGGTGTTGATTTAATGTAGTGGGTATTTTGCTATGCTCTATTTTGTTGCTTTTCATGCATCAATTTGGTCTAATTACCATGGGTTAAATTATGGGTTAAGGTTGCAAACTTAATTCCTACTTTTGATCTCCGGTTGGTGGTCGAAAGAGATTAATTGGAGTGGGTAATTAATTCAACACTAGCAATTTAAGTTTGATGTCTATGAATTTCTTGAAAAAGAGGTTATGGGTCGGATCTATTTGTCGTATTCTTGAAAGAGAGAGTAGAGTAAGGTATTGGGTTGTTTAGAAATGGCATATAGATGAGACCGAAAAGAGATTCTATGAATAGATGCTTTGAGATCGAATGATGATTAGCGTCAATGACAATGACTTAGACTATTCATGGGTGTTTATCACTATAGAGCAGCACAATCACCCCTATGTGATGTCGATTTTCAACCCCTGCACCCCTAGAGTTCTTGTTGAATCTTGATGTTGTTCCGATTTTAGTTTAATTTTGACAATTGATAACCAAAGCTTTATATTAAGTTGGTGGTACCATCCACCCAATTGTTCTAACTATTACAAATGAGCTAATTTAAAGTTCAAATATCTTGATAAGGAATTCTCTACGATATACCACTCCCTATGGGATTCGACCCCAAATCTTTGTTGGGATTTTTACTGACTACGATCGCTCAATATTTTAATTGGTTTTGGAGGGTAATTTTAGCGTTATCAAGGACCCATCTAATCCACCTCATATTTACATCTTTCTTCTTCATTCGATATCTAAATGCAGACTGATCGGCGTGCACTATCACTTATGTACACAAAAGGTACGCTTTGAACATCTCAAAGGCATATACAACTGCTAGAAACTCTTGTTCTGTGACCGTGCAATTTTTATGGGCCCCATTTAAATACTTACCTCCATAGTACATAGGGTGAAAGATCTTATTGCACCTTTGGCCCAACACCACTAGCGTCACACATCACCTCAAATGGCTCGGACCAATCCGGGGCAATAATGACTAGAGAGGAAATTAGCTTCTCCTTTAAGCATTCAAACGCTTTCATACATGCCTAATCAAATATGAACTTTATATTCTTCTCTAATAGTTTGCACAAAGGGTGTGCAATTTTGGAGAAGTCCTTGATGAATCCCTGATAGAAACCTGCATGCCCCAAGAAAATATGGATCCCTTTCACAAAGATAGGTGGAGGCAGCTTTTCAATAACTTTGATCTTTGCCTTATCCACCTTCAGACCCTTCTCAGAAATCTTGTTGCCCAGTACTATGCCCTATTTGACCATAAATTGGCACTTTTCCTAATTAAGAAGCAGATTGTCTTCTTCGCATCTCTATAGTGCCCTGCTAAAATTCAATAAACAATCATCAAAAGTATCACCTACCATAGAGAAATCATCCATAAATACTTCTAATGTGTCTTCGACCATGTTCGAGAAGATGGATCATACACCTTTGGAATATGGAACGAGCATTACACAGCCCAAATGACATACGCTTGAATGCAAATGAACCATATGTTCATGTAAAACTTGTCTTCTCCTAATCTTCTGTAACGATAGAAATCTAGTTGTAACCAGAGAACTCATCCAGGAGGTAATACTAGCCTCTTCCTACCAAGTTGTCTAACATTTGGTTCATGAAAGGCATAGGGAAATGGTCTTTCGAGGTCCACTTGTGCAACTTCTGGCAGTCCATGAAAACTCACCAACCTGTGACTTACCGAAGTAGGATCAATTCTTTTTTAGCATTCGCTACCACTGTCATTCTTCCCTTCTTGGGGACATATTGCACTGGACTAACCCAATGACTTTGTGCAATAGGGTACACCACACCTGCAACCAACCACTTTATGATCTCTTTTTTACTATGTCTTGCATAGGTGGGTACAACCTCATCTGGTGCTCTATGCTTGGATTGCAGTCCTCTTCCCACTGAATTTTATGTGTACAAATTCCTGGAATTATGCCAATGATGTCGGCAATGGTCTAACCAATTGCCCTTTTAGTTTTCTTTAGTGCTTGCACATGCTCCTAATTCAAATTTGTAGCCACAATAACTGCTAATGTGTTACTTTCACCCAAAAATACATACCTCAGATGGACGGGCATTAATTTCAACTTGAGTGCAAGTGGTTCCTCAATGGATGGCTTTGTTGGAGGATTCGTCCTATTTTTTAGATGCAGGTCCAGCTTATTAGAGGCATAAGGATGTGAATCCATGCCTTTCAAAACATTTAAAGTCTCCATGTATTTCTCTATGAAAATCTCATCAAAGTTCAAAAATAACGCGGCTAACATTTAAACTGTAAACATTTCCTCTACAAATGCTTCAATGATTCCATCATCAGTTACATCAATTGCAGACACTGCAGACATGTCTTGTGGTTGCTTTATAGATTGGCACACCTAGAATTTCACCTCTTCATTGTTTAACCTAATTTCAACTCAATGCTGTCCACATCAACCAAGGCCCTTCCTGTGGCCAAAAATGGCCTCCCCAAAATATGGGAACTTTAAAATCAATCTCACAATCTGAGAAAAAAAAATCTGCAGGGAAAATGAAATGCTCCACTTTTCACCAGAACATCACAAAGAATACCCATGAGCCTTTTCACTGATCTATTAGCCATTATCAATCTCATTGCTATTGGTTTAGGAGTTTCCAAGCCCATTTGATTGTATATTGCTAGAGGCATGAGGTTGATGCTGGCCCCAAGATCACACAAAGAATTGAAAAAATAAAATACACAAATTGTAAAAGGTATGGTGAACACACCTGGATCTTTTTTCTTTTAGCCCATGGACCTAGTAGCAATAGCAGTAAAATGGTGAAAATTATCCGCACGTTTTGAACTCACTCTTCTTTTCTTTATAACCAAATCCTTCATGAACTTTCCATAACCTAGCATTTGCTCCAAAGCTTCTACCAATGAAATATTTACCGAAAGTGGGCAAAGAATAGAAATGAACTTTAAAAACATGCCATTTTTATCTTTCCTCTTAAGCCTCTGTGGAAATGGATGTGGTGGCCTGAGAATTAACTGTAAAGGATGTGATATATGTATTTCTGGATCATCTATTCTTCTTGTCCCTTCAACTGCATCAGGACTAACCTCAATCTCTTCAGGTACTTAAGTCTCTACCAAGTGTAATGACCCGGTCGGTCATTTTTGGAAAGTTTCATGATTTTTTTATTTTTCCCCTTCCAACCTTGACCCCGAGTCTTCTGTGTTTCAGTTTTGAATAATGAGTTTGATCTTTGGGTGAAAGGTTGAGAATTTTGTAAGTTTGTGATTTTGAAAGGCTAAGTTGCTTAAAAGTGATTTTCAGAGTCTTTTGGAGTTTCAAGTTTTGGAATTGAATTCTGTTGATTCCATTAGTTATGAAATGTGGAACCAAGTCTATGAGAGTTGCAGGTTTAAGATTCGGAGTTTTTATGGGGATTTGAGGTTTGTACTTTTGAAATTATGGAAATTTAGCCTTTTTAGTTGACTTTGGTCAACATTCGAGGTTCAGATGCTCAGATCAGAATTTTGAGTGTTCTGTTGGATTTGGGGGAATATTTTATGCCTAGGTGAGGTCTTGGTTGATTTTTGAGAGGTCCCAAGCTTGGTGTAGTTTTTTTAAGTATTGAGTTAGTTTCTTGTGGTTTTTACAGATGTTGGGTCAACGAGACATCGCATGTACGTTTTGACAGTTCCATTGAGTATGAAACATCGAGTATAATTGATTTGCATTTGTGGTTTCTATGCATGGGTTTCTGAATGAATCCCGAGGGTTCTTTTGGTGTTTTGAGAGTTGGCTTATGTTTCTCATGCTGATGTTCTCACTCTTGGGTACGGCCTTCGCTTTTGCGATCTCCACTTTAGTGAAAGTGGGCTCGTAAAAGGGATATAGAACTTTTGGGCAGGGTTCGCTTAAACGGACTAGGGCTCGTTTTATCGAAGGTCACTTAAGTAGAGCCTAGTTCGCAAAAGCGAGACCCCCAGTTTTTGTTGGGTTCGCTTAAGCAAACCTATTGTCGCTTAACTGACATTAGAGGGGGTTTTGACCTGCAAATTTTGGGGTCTAAGCCCCATTTTCCATTTTAGAGATTGGGAAACCATTGATGGTGATTTTTGAAAGGATTTCTTTTGGTAAATTATTTGGGTAAACTTTTATGATCCCAAAACTTCATTTTCCTTTGATTATTTATAAATTCTAACATCAAATTTTGGGATTTTGATCGGAAATTGTCAAAGTTTTCCAAGAACTCAAGTTCTAAACTAAATTGGAGATTGTGCACTGATTTTAATCCTTTTTCAAAATTTTCACCATTAAGTTTCTAAAGCCTTGTACATCAGTTTCATGTATTAAATTTTTTATTCAAACATTTGATAAACGCTCAACTACACCTCATCCAATAGCAGGTGTAGGCGATCGCAATCTAGTATAAACCCAACAAAGAGTTGGGGTCGATCCCACAGGGAGTGATACATGTTAGAATTTAGTTAATAAGTTATAAATGTGTTCTAAACGATTGTAGGAGTAGAAATTATCGAAATCATTCAAGTAAATCTAAGGGGTTGACAACAAGTCTCAAATGGAGGGTTAAGGTTTGTCAATTAACACCTACTAAAAACAGGGGTGTAATCAAGTAGATAAGGGATACATGGGGATGCGATCGATTAAAGGATAATTCCTCTATATGGGTAATTGTAATTTACTAACAATTATTGAATCTTAGTGGGTAGGCTAGACTATAGATGCAATCGCTTTCTCTCGAACAACTATTACAATTCAAGTGAGTTCTCTCGAACCTCGACAAGCATAACACTATAAGCAGCCCAATACCTCAATTTATCTACTCTCTCGAGCTAGATAGGTAGGATCGAGTTAACATTCACTCTCTCGAGCTGAACCCACAACAACTCAAACACTACAATTATCAATCGATAACCTTAGTTCTAAAACCTCTTTCTAAAGCAAGCCCAGAACACTAATTTAGAACTGCATTTGCAACTACAATTCATGGGTTAATACACAACTATCAATTAAACCCACTTCAAATCAACATTTAAAGTAGTAAACAAGAATACCCATAAGTTAATTAGAGCAAATAATCACATGATCACACCCCCAAGAATGAGGGTTCTAGCCACACATCATAAAAAGGAAGAAATCAGTACCAATTACGTTCTCCAAAATCTGGGTATTGCAATCCACGTCTTTATAATGATCCAAAATGCTTACTATTGAAAACCCAACTCAAAATCTACTAGAAAACTCCTAAAACTAAGAAAAGTAATGTCCAAGACGAAAGCTCCAAGTTCAACACTGGTAGGATTACTTGGGATTTTCCCAGTCTCTTCTTTTCTCTGTTTGAAAAACAATTTGGACGTTTTCAGATTTTGGCCTTCAGGGTCACTCGGCGGAGTTAGTCGAGAATCGCTGACCAAGTCGGCGATGCGATAATGGCTCCTTTCCATCGCCGGTTTGCCTTGACTCTTAATCTTTCAGACCTTGTAACTTTAGGCGATCCAAGTTTGTGTCACCGATCCATTAGGCGGTTCGCCGAAGGTCCAAATCCATCGCCAAGTTGGCTTCTCCCCAGGGCTGGCAGTCTAGAACTTTAGGCAAGCTGAAGTGCCACTCAAATGCTGATAGTAAAAGCTGGCAATCTTCAGCCTTTTTAATCTTTTTCCATCCTTTTTGCTCGGTATTGTCCTTGTCTTGCTCTTTTGCCTTTATATCTGCTAATTAACATTAAAACATCAGTTTAGAGCACAAAATAGTCATCGAGGACACTAATACTATGAATAACAAGCCCTAAATGAGTCGAAATCCCAGACTCATCAACACCCCCAACTTAAACTTTTGTTTGTCCTCAAGTAAAACACAAGATCAATCAGCTCAATAAGGATGTCTACAAACAGTGCTACTCAAGACTCAACACGAATGCACACAAAAGGTTCAAACTACACATACAATGTTCAATTGTTCACTCTAAGTTTCAAACTGTGACTAACCATCATCAAATAGAACTCAAGCTCACAATGCTTGCTTCAAATGCAAATTCAAGCTCAACAAAAGCATTCAAATGCCCTCACACCAAGAATGATTACAATTTCACACAAGATTCGTTAATAATTTAGAATATCGGAATCAGAAACAACTCTCACACTCCCAAAGATAAACACATGCATGACTCTACCCATAGGCTTGCCCTTATTTTCCAATCAACATTATTTCCAGCTCGCTCAAGATCACAAAGGTCTTTCAAGGCTTGTATGGGGCTGAGTGTAAAGTTATGATCATTTTGGTTTAGTGACTTCTACCTTCATGAAGCATGGTCTGCTTTTCACTTTTTTCCTTCTCTTTTACACTATATGATGTTCACAATTTACCCTATTTTCATTTGAACAAAGCTTATTGGATACCCCACTTCTTTTACTCATTTCGCAAACTTTATTTCACAATCTCTTCTCTTTTAAAATCTTTTTTTTTCATTTTCACCTTTTTCTTTTCTTTCTCTTTTTTTTTACATGAAGGGGTTCCATCTTTTTTCAAAACAATCTATCAAAGGGGATTTTTCACACTACTTGACTTTCCTCCTTTTTCACCACACCCCAACATAGGCTTTTGGCCTAAGTTGGCTATTCAAACGAACCAATACTTCATGAAGCTTATAGGTGATGGGACAAAGGGTCAAAGTGGTTCAAGTTTTTTTCCAAAGAAAAGGATAGGCTCAGATGGGGCCAAGCTAGGTTCACACTCTCACAAGGTGGTCACAAAGAGGTATAGGATCAATTTTAGGTTCACTATTCACAAATTGTGCCTAAGATCATTTTAATCGCTTGCTTACATCAATCAATTGGACTAACTGGGCAAGTTCTAGGTATCACCAAGCACATATTTCAAAACAACCTCACCAAACATGGCATTCGACACAATTATTAAACAAGACTCTACAATTTTCAACTAGCGTGCAACGATCATCACAAGAGATTAACTCAACAACCGGCTAGTCACAACGAGATGCTAGGAGTTCAGTTATGACCTATGTAACTCAATTTGCCTCGGCACAGCCGCACACTCATATCGTTCAATTAAGAGCACTATTCAAGTCATTGATATTGATCACAACCGACACTCAAAATTTCAAGAGAACGGCCACTTTCAAACATATCAAGAGTGGCAATTTCTAAAATCAGTTCAAAACAATTTGCAATTCAAAACAAAGGAGCAACACAATGGATCAAAAACCAATATATATATATATATCAACACAAGACAAGCTCCAATATTCTTAAGACAAAAACAGCAAAAATCCACAAAATAGCCCAAAAGAGGTAGGTATAGAAATACCTCACCCCGCCAAACTAAACTAGCAGTTGTCCTCAAATGCAAAGAAAGAAATAATCATAAAAGCTGAAAAGAGTCAAAAGCCCCCTGTCAGGCTAAACTAGTGGTGAACTCTGCATATCGGTGAATACATCAGCGGGGGCATCGGTGCCCGGTGCAATATCATCCTTTGCTATACTGGAGCCTACCCTCGACGTATCTCTCAAGGAAGCCTGCATAGCTGTCTCCACCATAGCTCCCTCAAGATCCGCTAAATTATTTTACATGCCTGCATCACAAACACCGAGCTCTTCTTCATTAGTCTCAGCCTCTGACTTGGCATCTACATCATCAGCCCTAGCAACATCTCCGATCGTAGTAGCCGGAGGAATCTCAGAACTGGATGGAACATCAATGCTTGGAACCGCAGGTAGCTCCACAGTTCCAAAGAACATAGATAAGTTGGTGGACTTCAGCTCATCCATATCCTTCCTCAGCCAAACAACATCGGCTTTCAAGGTCTTCACATCAACAGAAATACCATGTCCTTGCTCACAAGCCTCTACCCTCACAGTGAGGGCATCCAGTGAAAATTTGTGAGCATCTATCAACTCTTTGTGCTCTCTCATCTCAGCCTTAATCGGGGCCAAGGAAGCAACAATCACCCGCTCTATCATCCTAGGCATAGCGGCCTCTACCCGAGAGGCACGCACATCAGTAGATTGATCCAGATGGCCTATCTTGTACAGTATGGCCTGGGTGATAGGGGTCGGGAGGGGGCAGCATCAGCAGTAGTAGTAGAAGGAGGGGGTACAGTAGATGAGCCAGGAGAAGCAGAAGTAGAAGGACCAGAGGTACCTGTAGGCTCACTGGCCTGAGGAGGAAGTATTGCTTCTGTCGGCAACGTATCAACATCAACTATCGGGGAAGAATCCACCGGTTCAGCTCTCCTCCTGTCAGCCTCATCCCTCAAGTACTCGGCCTCAATCCGTCGGATGTCAGTAGAAGAAGTGGGAGTCACTTCCATATCTGTCTTCTCATTCACAGGAACACGGGCCCGCCTGCAAAGCTCAATAATCAAAACAGGAAAGGGAAGAGAAGTTATCCTTTACTTCGCCCTCATGGCCATCTCTTACTCCATGAGCAAACCTAATTTCAACTTCTCCCTATCCATGATGCAACCCAAACACACAGCCTTTGAATGCCGGAGGATCGACTCATTTTGCGACGGTATAATAGTGCTGATAATAAACCCGAACTAGTATCTGGCAGCCATATTCAGTTCATTCTTCTCAATTGGCACGACGGCCTCAATCCACCTCGGTGTCACATCAGAGATCACAGGTGCTAGAAAACCCTTTAAATCATCGAGGGTCTTCTTTTTGATTTTGTCAATGTAATAGTGCATGAAGTTCATTGTACTCTCGAGTGCCTCATTAATATATGAGCTGCTACACTTGACCTTTCGGCCCAGCACTACTACATGATCCACCGATTTAAATGTGATGGCCTTCTTTTTCCCCTTTGTTACCAACTCCTCATATGCAGAATAGAACTCTCGGACCCAAGTAGGAATGTAAGGGCGTCTAGGCTTTGTGAAAATCTCGAACTTGTGGAATTTCAAGGTACTCCACACTTCTGGGTACCGGTCTACCACACTGTCTGTAGAAAACCTTTTATCTTCTAGAATGGTCCTTTAACACTCGACCTTTAGTCTATTAAGTGACCGGGGTGGAGGAGCCTGAACTGGAGGAGGGGTCTGCACTACTGTATGAGCTGGAGCTGGAGTAGGAGAAGGCGCAGGAGGCATCGGGATCCGAGTTGGATCATTTATTGCCTTGGAGTGTAGCTCCGCTCTCCTAGACTGTAGGAGCTGATCATCTTCCAGCTTAGAAATGGAGGCCGGAGAACTGTGCTCAGACTAACCCTCACTCTTAGAAGTGGTAAGGTGAGTGGCATAAATTCCCTCGTTGTCGCAGCTCCACTCCGATGGTCTAGTTTGTATGGGGCCTTTGACCTTGCCCTTTCCCCCTTTTAGAGGATGTTTGGATACCATGGCCCGGGAGGCTGCAGCCTCCTCATTAATGACTATTTCGCTAGCCCTCTTTCGCGGCAATTGATTTCTTCCCTCAACCTTTGGTCTAGCCATTTCTTCAAAAAAAAATCACACACATTAGATGCAATTCAAGAAAAATTTCAAAGTAACAAAACTGCACTGGAAGACTCACCGAACCGTTTGGCGAGCCAAGTCTTAGTCGCCGAACCCATTCGGTGAGCTAAGTCAGGCTCGCTGAAAGTTCCTGAATAAATTCTTTCAAAAACAAGCATAGGTCGGCGATGTTCAGGACCATTCGACGAACTAGAAGTAGCTCGCCGAATGTTATAAAATATTTTCAGAAATTTGAGGTGCAGAAGGGCGATCAGAAGGGACTTTCGGTGAGTCGCCGAGTAAACTCGTCGAGCTCAGGCGTATCGCCGAATGTTATAGAACTCAAACCATAAAAATGGAGAATTAAAAGTCGATCAATGGGTTTTTAGGAGAACCGCCGAACCACTCGGCGACTTCGACCCAGCTCGCCGAATAGTCCAACCTCATATTTTTACCCTGTCCTTCAAAATCTAACCCACAGCCCACGAAAATAAAATTAACCCACTATTCCATGAAATTAGGCTCAGAC
>JAJONR010001536.1:0-101900 GCA_029582245.1 Solanum etuberosum | reverse complement strand
CGACGGACCAGACCAAAATACCCCTGATGCGTTGGTCCGTCGGTTGGTCCGACTGCAGTTTTAAGTCAGGGGTTTTTTCCTTATGCGTTGGACCCCTAAACTACGTAGTTTTGGTCAGTTTAAGCCTAGTAACTTAATTAGAACTTACCCTAGTCAATTCATTCTCCAAAATTTAGCAAACTCAGAGCAAAAGGGGAGAAAGAGTCGACCAAACCTTTTACCAAGAACGCAGCAAGTTTTCTTCAGTTCCAGCCCCAAAATTGAAAGATTTCCATGGAATTCATCATCAGGTATGTGGAATTTCACTAGTGGGTTTCTTTCGCCGATTAGGTCCCTCGAATTCAGTCAGAATCTTGATTCCCTTGATATCATCTAGACCTAGGGTTTCTTAAATGTTAGAAATTATTGGGTTTTAGTTGTTAGAATGATCCAAATCAGATTATCATGTTGTTGCTCAGTTTCTTGCATGAAATTCAGAACCCTAGCTATGTAGTTCCTGTGGTTCATGAATTACACATGCCAGGCCATTTATTTCAGTTATATACATGATTCAGTTTACGAATGTCATTATCAGATATAATTGTTGCATTATCAGAGTTTGCATGTCAGAACATCGAGCTATCCATGTTTTAAAAAATTCAGTCATAATATGTTAATTTCATAATCAATTGGGATTAGCTTAATACCAAGTGGACTAGGGTTCCAGCGTACCCTCAAGTCCCAGAACTACGTGTCCCCGTAGGTTGTAAGTCCCCTCTGTGGGCATCATTTTAGTGATCACACCAGTCATGCCTCTATACCTCTGGCAGGGTATATTGGGTCCTCTCGATGGGGCGTATACATCAGACTCCACATTTAGCTCATGTGATTTTATGTCGGTTATTAGTAGCTCCCTCACAGTCAGATTCTATTGCATTGACCATGTTATCAGTTACAGTCAGATTTCAGTCTCAGTATGTTATAAACTTGGTCATTGCATTCGGTTAGTTCATGTTTAGTATTCTCAGTATAGTACCATGCTTATATCATATCATTGCTCAGTTATATGCTTTGTTCAGTTATGTTATTATTCAGCTTTACTCTATCATGCATGCTCAGTACCTTTCAAGTACTGACGCATACTCTACGCTACATCTTCTCGTGATGTAGGTCCAGATTCTCAGCTTCCAGATCACGCATAGATCGGTTCACAATCTTCAGCTCAACAGTATTAGTGGTGAATGCTCATTCTCTGAGGACGAAAAATATGTTTCCTTTGCTTTTAGTCTTAGTTTCAGTTTTGCTAGATTTAGCTGGGCATGTCCCAACACTACTAGTCAGTTAGAGGCTATTTTCAGACATAGTTAGAATCAACTTTAGCATTTGAGTTTGACCTTTCAGTTGTTGTTAAAATCTCAGTTTTATATATTCAGATAGTTTATGGGTATTCCCATCATTTCAGTTTATCTCATGATTTAGCTTCCGCACAATATTTCTTTACTTCAATTTATTTAATATGCTTATGATATGCCAGCTCAGGGTTAGCTTGGGGTCAGTCGTGATTTTGTTAGCTTCGGCGGTAGCTTCGGTGGTGACAAACTTGGTATCAGAGCATTAGATTTAAGTGTCCTAGGATGTCTGAAAAGCCGTACTAAGTAGAGTCCTTTTCATGGGTGTGAAGTGCACCACATGTAGGAAAGCCTCACTTTCTTGATTTTCTTATCGTGCGTTGGTATGATCTCTTTCTAACTCGTCGTTATGCATTTCAGATCATGCCTCCTCGTAGAGCTTACCAAAGGAATGTGAATGCCCGAAATGCTACATAGCTAGGGTTATGAATTTCATGCAAGAAACTAAGCAACAACATGATAATCTGATTTGGATCATTCTAATAGCTAAAACCCAATAATTTCTAACATTCAAGAAACCCTAGGTCTAGGTAATATCAAGGGAATCAAGATTCTGACTGAATTCTAGGGACCTAATGGGCGAAAGAAACCCACTAGTGAAATCCCACATACCTGGTGATGAATTCCACGAAGAAATCTTTCGATTTTTGGGCTGAAAGTGAAGAAAACTTACTGCGTTCTTGGACTAGGGTTGGTCGACTCTTTCTCCTCTTTTGCTCTGAGTTTGCTAAATTTTGGAGAATGAATTGACTAGGTAAGTTCTAGTTATGTTTCTAGGCTAACACTGACCAAAACTATGTAGTTTAGGGTTTAAACGACGTAGTTTAGGGGTCCAACGCCTAAGGAAAAGACCAAAAGACCCCTGACTTAACTACTGTCGGGAGCCACTGACGGACGGGACCGACGGACCGACGGTCCGTGCTAGTCAACCATCGATGGGGACTGGGACTTGAATTCTGGGGATCTGAACCACGGCCTGGACCACGGATCGTGGTCTGACCTACGGTCCGTAGGTCCTGGCGTAGGTCTAGACTTGGCCTAAATTCTTGGGCCTTCTGGGGAGGAGCTACGGTGGCCATCCACAGACCCCACCTACGATCCGTGGGTCACTCTACAGTTCGTAGGTGGCATCGTTGGTTGCACCTGCAACTTCTGAAATTCTGCATTTCTGGTCTATCTAAGATACGGGGTGTTACAGGTAAAGTCCTCTGGAATATAAGAAGGCTCACCAAAGCTGACTGAAATATCACATGACCTCAACGAAACGACTGTTGATGATCCTGAATACATGTATCTGCATCATGAAACGATGCAGGCCAAATGGCTCAGTACATGAAATGTACGAGCATGTAAGGGGAATTCTAAAGCATAAATATAAGCTTGAACTTGATAAAAAGGAAACATACTTACCTCTTCTCAACTCACTTAACTCAACTCAACTCAAAGAAACATAGTTCAATTCAACTTAGAGAAAATAGGGCTCAACTCAATGATAAGATATTCAACTCAGTGAAATAAGGCTCGACTCAATAATAAGATACTCGACTCTGGGTACTCAACTCTGGATACTCAACTCTGGATACTCAACTCAATATAGAGCAACAATACAGATGCAATATATGGAAAGCTTTTAAAACAGTAGAAAGCAACTCAATGTATTGAAAAATGCAATAGTAACTCAGTTTGTATACAAGGATACAAGATGAAATTTGCTTGTATATGAAAATACAAAGTAAACTCTGTGTATATAAGAATACAAAATATCTCTGTGGGAGTTTTTCTAACCGACAACCATCACTATGAGCTATGTGATGATACAGTGTCTTGCCGCACACTACCAGGGTCGTCCTATACTTTGTCGGGGTATAGAACCTACTCACTGAGTGGATCCACTAGTCTATGCTAAAAGCATTAAGGAATTATCTAAAAAGTATGACCCTTTTCTACCCATGTTGGCTACACTGTTTATGGAGACTTTGAATTTTCTGAACTCAAACGCGTCCCCATATCGGTGCTCAATACTACTCCCAAAATGTAACTAGCTCATATGTTTAAAAACATAACTCTTTCTGTGGTTTGAGATTATTACTCAAAATCTTTCTCTAAAAAGAGATGTTACTCAAACAGCTCAAAAACTCTTTTGGAAATCTCAGTTTCCTCCTCTTTTAAATGTAAAAATATTTACTCTTGGGAATACTTAGTTCTCATATATTCATTTTTAAAAAATGAACTCAACGCTACTCTTTCTCAAACTCATATGCTCAAGTCTTAAAATAAGTTTTAAAAAGGTTTGCAAAAGACTTCTCAAAATAGGGTTCATGCGGTATTATGGGCATGAACTACTCAACTCAAGGACTCAATGATACTTCTTGTCTCAAGACTGCTCGACTCATAGGGTTCATGCAGAATTATGGGCATGAACAACTCAACTCAAGGACTTCATAATACTACTCATTTCAAGAATGCTCGACTCAGAGGGTTCATGCAGAATTATGGGCATGAACAACTCAACTCAAGAACTCAAAGATACTTCTCATCCCAAGACTGATCGACTTATAGGGTTCATGCGGAATTATGGGCATGAACAACTCAACTCGAGGACTTCAATAAGTAACATGTAATTGCCCCCTGATTGGAAATATAATCTCAAAGGGTTAGGAACTCAATACTCAAGACTGAGAACTTGAAGATACTACTCCTCTCAAAGATACTCAACTGATGGAGTTCATGCGGAATTTATGGACATGAACGACTCGAATCAAGGGCCTAAATAATAATATGGAACTCATGTATACGACTCTTCTCATTCTCATACTTATTTCCTCAAAACTCAGTTTGAAACTCAAGTGTTGATTTTGAAAAACTTCTCAAGAGTTATAACTCAAAATAGGGTTCATGCTGAATTATAGACATGAAAAAATCAACTCAAGGATTTCAATAAAAATATAAAAACTCAATAATTAGGAATAGAATTTTTAAAAGAAACATGAACTCAAGAACTCAAAATCAACTTATCTCAAGAATACTCAAATCTAGGGGTAGAATCCTAGATTTCTTTTTTACTGATTTGAAAGAAGATGTAGGGCGTGAGGATGAACTAGTCCAACACTATGATAGCCTTACATACCTGGAAGAACAATATTCTTGAAGAATATTGAAAAATCTTGAAGAAGAACTTGATTAGAAGCCTTGAAACCCTAGCTTGAAGGTAAACGATCAAGAAAACCTTTCTTGAGATTCTTGAATTAGTTTCTTGAAATCTCTATGACCATGAATTATGATTTTCATTAGTGATTCATAATTGTATGGAGGAATTTGAGTTGAAAAGAATGGAATTCTTAGAGAAAGACTTGCCTTGAATAAGAATCTTGAAAAAGATTGAAAGAATCTTGAATGGAGTTTTCTACTTTGATTTTTTTTTCTTAGAGTTTTACCCTAGGGTTTGAGAGAGAAGAAAATGATGGATTAAGAGACAAAAATCTGATTGTTTTGAGCCTTTTAGTAGTCAAGAAATTCGTTTAGGGTTTTCTTGGAGGGAAAAAGATAAAAACGACCCTTTTTAATGTTTTCCCGTCGGCTAATTCGTAACAGAACTGTATCAGGTTACGGAAATGGTCATAACTTTTTACTCAGAAATTGGATTGATGCAAAATTGGTGGCATTGGAAAGTAGATTCAAATACCTTTAATTTGATAGGTTATGGGTCACGTAAATATTTATATTCTAAGAGATATGGTTGTTTGAAGTTGACCCAAGTAGAATCTTACATCAAAACTTAATCGATAAGGAAACTTCAAGAACACTTATCAAGAACTCATCAAGAAATTAAATTGCTCAATATTTATGGATAGATTCGCAAAAAGAAACTTATGATTCGCGTGTGGGTGAACAAATCCAACACTATGGAAGCTTACATCTCAAAGAACTAGGTTCTTGACGAAATCTTGAATTTCTTGAACGAACGCTTGAAACTTTGAACTTTTTCTCCTCTTGAATCTTCTCTCTAAAAACCTAAACGCTTTTGGGGATGAATGAAACTGATTCTAATCAGTTTAGACCCTTAATTGGGTGTAATCTGCATTTAGAATAAGTGGGTAAGGAAAAGACTAAAATACCCCTCCTATTTTTGGGTAACTTTCCTTAAATGGATAGTCTGACTTCAAAAGGGAATATCTCCCTCATACGAGCTTTAAAATTAGCAAACTTGGTGGCGTTGGAAAGAGGACTCAGAGATCTTTCATTTAATATCTTGTGGGTCTCCTAACTCATCTTGTACTGAAAGTTGTGGTCGTTTGAAGTTGACCCAAAACTTAAAAGAACTATGAAATGACTTGAATGAATTCTCTTTAATTCTTTTTTGAACTCAAGGTGATATATCTAGTGACCTGACCTTAATACTTAAGAAGTTTTAAATTCCTTGGTAAAATCCTACTCACAACAAAGGATGGTTCGAGTCTTAGTTTAAAAAATTTCTAGGGTATTATAAATACAATATAGTAGGCCAAATGCAATTGGTGGGTAATACAATTAGTAGGCCTTATGCAATATAATAGAGAAACAAGTTCAATAGGCAATGCAATTTCAGTAGGCCAAATACAATTAGTAGGCAATGCGATTTGTAGGTCAAATGCAATATAGTAGACCAGTGTTTTAAAAGGCGGGGGCGTGAGGCGAGACATTTTATACAGTACAGGGCGAGGCGTTAGCCCCGAGACATGGGGCGTAAGTCCCATGGATCTACGGGGCATAGTCTCATGTATATTCAATTTTATAGTTTTATTACTAACAAAATAAGCAAAAGTAAACCTTTCAATGATTTATGATTTTTATTTGAGATAAGTATTAATAATCAATAATGAAGAAAAAAAGTATTATAATTACTATTTGAGAATTATCATTACACCAATAATAAAAAATATGATTTAAAGCAAAAAAGGTTCAAAGAAAATTAAAAACGTCCGGGCGTACGTTTTTACTCCCAGGACTTACGTTTTTATGCTCGGGGCTTACGCCTCAAATTTTAGGACTTACGACTTATGGATCTACGTCTTTAATTTACGCTTCGAAGCGTTTTTGGTACGCCACCCCTGAGACTCACCCCAAAAATATTTTTGAAAACGCTGAGTAAACCAAAAGCAATTAGTAGGCAATACAAATTCAGTAGCCAATGCAAATTGAGTAGGCAAATGATTTCAGTAGGCTCAATTAGACAAGTAAAAAGGGACGGAGGGAATATTGAATATTGAAGAGATTGTTTGTAGTTTCAACTTTTATATTAGGCACCATTCTCAAGGAAATATTTTCTTACCTAACATCCCCTTAGATATAATAAATATATTAGCTACACCTGTTTCACGTTTCGTTTTAAATTTCAAGCTACCCACCGCCAACCAGATGACTTTCAATAATGTTTCTTGTGGTTTCTGTTTCTACATAAAGAGTAGCCTTTTCACTTGTTCCCATACTCACTCACTCATCTTCCCACTCCCATAAAAAAAAAAGGCCAAAGTTTTGTAGATCTTTAAGACAGAAGAATGGCTCAAACAACACCTAATCACACACAAACTGTTTCTGGTTGGGCAGCTCATGATTCTTCTGGCAAAATCACACCTTTTAACTTCAAGAGAAGGTACATAATATTCACTAGCTTTGTTGCATATAGGTCCAAAACAAATTATGCTAATCTATTTTCTTGTTTACTTTTATATTTGGTAGAGAAAATGGTGAGAATGATGTGACCATTGAGATCTTGTATTGTGGAATGTGTCATACGGATATTCACCATGTCAAGGATGACTGGGGCATTACTGCGTACCCTGTTGTGCCTGGGTACGTACCTATCTATCTTGTTATAAATAATAATTATGTCTTTATGCATGTTACAAAGGGAAAATGAGGCATCAATTTTCCTAGATTTTACATGTTGTGTATATGATTTTATCTTCTTCTTTATTTTTCATGACATCTGTGTGATCTAAACTGATGTGTTACTAGAGCCAACATTACAACAAAAACAATATTTAGCACATTAATAAAGGATACTAAAATCTTTACCAGCATAATTAGTTAATTGTCATCAGATATATGTCGCTTTTGACTTTTGCGGCATTTACAAGGAGTATTGCTAAAATGTAATTGTTACTAGTAATAATTGCCTCTAAGAAACATACTTAGTGGAAATTAAGCTATTGTCGTTAATGATCACTTTTGGTGTAGTGTAATGGTCTTTTGAAAACAATCTCTTTTGCTTTCACGAGATAGATATAAGGTCTCACGTACACTCTATCCTCCTAAGATCCCATATATGAAATTAGACTGAGTATGTTATTGTTATTGTATAATCTTAACCTATATCATCATAGATAATGTTATGAGCACAGAGGATATCATGCAAAATTTTATATAAAATGAACAATTAGAAGCATTGAGATGAGCTATGAAGGAGCCTAATTCGAGCAATGTTAAATTTCTCTCCATGCATGTGACTTTATATTATATCATGGGTTCGAGTTGTGTAATCACCTATTATTGATGCTTGCGTCAGGATAAGTTATTTATATCACAATACTTTTGTGGAATGCGATTCTTCCCTAGACCTAGATGAACGCGAAATATTTTGTCCACTAACCTAATAGCTCTCTTTTTTTTGTGTTGAAGGCATGAAATTACTGGGATTATAACAAAGGTGGGAAGCAATGTGAGTAAATTCAAGATAGGAGAGAGAGTAGGGGTAGGTTGCTTGGCAGCAACATGTTTGAAGTGTGAGTACTGCGAGGGGTCCCAAGAGAACTACTGTGACCAAGTGGAATTCACTTACAATGGCATCTTTTGGGATGGTAGCATCACTTATGGTGGCTACTCAAAAATGCTTGTTGCTGATCATAGGTACTACTAGCATTCTCTTTTTCCTTTTTTATCTATTATTCCCTTCGTTCCGATTTATGTAATGTTGGTTGGTTTGCCACAAAGTTTAAGAATGAAAAAATGACTTTTGAAACTTGTGGTCTAAAACAAATTATAGATGTTTGTCTGACTGACTATCGAACACTCAGCAATAAGGTGAAAGTTTAAATAGTCAAACCAACTGAGTTATTAAGATGCTCCTGGCAATAAATCATATAATTAATAATAAAATATATATTTTAAAGTTAAATTGTTACTAAATATATAAGTCTGTCATTATTTTAAAAATTAATTAATAAAGCAAAGTGTCTCATAGAGACTAGAGTGACAGAAAGGAAGTCCAAAAATTAAATACTCACACATTGGGAGGCCCCAGCCAACTGTGTTGATGTTCATCGAAAATAATCTTTAGCGGTAATTAATTAACGGCAATAGTTCAATTGCCGTTAAATATGTATTTTTAGCGACAATTAGCACTCTTTGTATATGTTCCTAAAGCCTTCAGCGGCATTGGATCTAATGACACTTAACTAATGCCGATAAAGACTTTAACAATCTTTATTAATGTGTTTATTTATTATAGCTAAAAATTGTTTTTGTTGTACCATGAGCAAACGAGGTTTTCGAACCCACAAAATTATAACCCCTAGGATATGTTGGTACACTCATTACTAGTGTTTTTTTCTGAAAAAATAATAGATGCAGATTTTGTACACATATTTTGAAAGATCTTTAACTTTATATCTCTTTAAAATATTACCAAGAGTATTTCAAACCCATCGACCCTATATATATAAAGTTAAAGGTTCCCTGAAAATATATATGAATATTAAAATTTGCATCTATTACAAAATTTAGTAATGAGAGTACCAATAGTATTCCAATTACCCATCAACCCTGTGTAAAGTTAAAGATTCCCTGAAAATATATGAATAATAAATTTGCATCTACTAGAAAAAGGGTAAATTTTGAAAGTTACAATGCGACAAACATTTTTTTTTAAAAATATTGTATGGAAAAAATAAACTCATATTTTTCTTTTTCTTTAATAAAAAACTTTTAAAATTCTAAAATTTGGGCAAGGAGAAGCAACAAAAAAAAAACTTTTGGTGATAGTTGAACTGGATCTATATAATATAAGGTACAATTGCAACCAATGAAACTTACAATCATATCTTGTTGAATTTATAAAAAAATCTTGAAATAGTCACAGAATCTGGGAAAAATGTATTGATGATGGTCATCAAATTAATACATAATGTGATTCCCAAGGGGTGTGTAACAGGAAGATTTGGGTACAACCAGCGACAAAGTTATAGGCTAAAACATGGAGCACGTGCACTCATGTTTATGTGTATATTTCTAAAAAGATAATGCTAAATGATCAGAAAATTTGGCCAAAGTTTTAAAAATTTATAATTTTTTTAATAATTTAAAATAAATTGATTTTTTTTCCATTTTTAATTAAAAAATATTAAAGTTAAAAGGGTAAAAATATTCAAAATGGTAAAATAACATATTTAATTTTTCCTTCTAAAAATTAGTATAATATTATCCGTTGACACCGAACGAAGTTGTGAGAAAGTCCCGTGACATCCAAGTTAGATTTTAGAAATGAAAGATTGAGGAGCTGCTGAAGATGGGGCTGCAGAGGGCAGTTCCGGTAAGAGAGAGAAAAAACGAATTGAACTGAAAATCTTTTCTGTAGATATCCATTTTCCTGGAGAAACGGATAAGATATCCAGACATACCGGCGTTTTGATACCACCAGGAACAGGAAAAAGAAATTCCAAGGAATACAAAAAAGTTAAAAATTGGATCTATGTCCAACGAATTACACCTAGTAATCCCTGGGATTCAAAAGAGTGAGAAGGAACTTTCTCTGTCCTATGCCCTCATCACTAACCATTCCCCTTATCTTTGCATTTCTTGATCGGTCGCTCAAGAGACTGACGTTCGTTCTCTTCCTCTGTGCATTTCTGTGATGGGCTCATCATAAGCTTTTTTTATCCTCCTCTTACCGGGTTATCTATTATATCAAGATTTCTTTTTTGAGTCCACTAAAAGCCCATTTATGGCATGTTTAACCCGTTGAAGGGCTTGGTGAATTGTGTGAACCGTCTCATCTAAAAAACTTAGATATCAGAGAGGGAACACTTTTATTTAGTTAATTATGTATTAACAGCTAGTACGTCGTTGCTGAGTTAGAATACCCCAAACAGCTGGACGACATAGGATCAAAAGTTCAGGATGATGTGATCCAAGTCAATGACGAGGCAAATGATGTGATCCAAGTCAATGACGAGGCAAAGCAGTTCCTTGACTTTGTCCATCGAGTCAGTAGCACGCTTGCATATTATAAAAATGCTGAATATTGAATTATTTACCAAAAGTATTAGGGATCAATTCCTACCTAATACATGTTTTCCTTTTTTTTTTAGTCGCGCACCAATGATTTAGGGGTACATTTTATGTATTAACCAGAGATTTAGAATACCTCACACCGAAAAGGAAACAAAACCTCAAATTTTCTAAATATCTACTCTCTTTTTTTTTGTTAATATGAAGGTACGTGGTACGTATACCAGATAACATGGCAATGGATAGAGCAGCACCATTATTATGTGCAGGAATAACAGTTTATACTCCTTTGAAAGACAATAATTTGGTGGATACAAAAGGTAAAAAAATAGGAATAATAGGTCTTGGTGGACTTGGACATGTAGCTGTCAAATTTGGAAAAGCATTTGGACATCATGTGACTGTCATTAGCACCTCTCCATCCAAAGAACAAGAAGCCAAACACAAATTAGGTGCTGATGATTTTATATTAAGTACTAATCCCAAACAAATGCTGGTTTGTACTCGTCACCATCCTAATACTCCCATCTTTAATTCCGTTTCAAAAATAGTAATTTGTTTTCCTTTTTAGTTTGTTTCAAAAAGAATGACCCTTTTTATTTTGGTTATATTTTAATTTCAACTTTCCACGTGACATGTTTCAGAAAATGAAAAGGAGCCTTGACTTTATTTTGGATACAGTGTCAGCCAAACACTCACTTGGGAGTTACTTAGAGCTTCTAAAAGTGAATGGAACTTTAGTGATTGTTGGAGCACCAGATAAGCCAATTGATTTGCCTGCTTTCCCTATGATTTTTGGAAAAAGAACAGTGAAAGGAAGCATGATAGGAAGCATAGAAGAGACACAAGAAATGATGGACTTATGTGGAAAACATAACATATTAAGTGATATAGAGATTATCACTACTGATCAAATTAATGAAGGACTTGATAGGCTTGCTAAGAATGATGTTAAGTACCGTTTTGTCATTGACATTGCTGGTCCATCTTCTCATCTTTAAAATTTATTCTTGTGTGTGTAATTTACTTTTCATTTTATTTCAATTCCCTGAATCTGTATTTCTTAATATTATGATGTTGTTTATTTACACTTTGTTTGGGTGATTGTTACGTATTGTTTCATAATGTATCGTATTATATTGTATTGTGTAATATTGTATCGTTTTAATAAATACAAGATTATTGTATCGTTCTCCGTTGTTACATTTCATTTAATTCCAATTCCCTAAACTTGTATTTCTTAATATTATGATGTTGTTTATTTACGCTTTGTTTGGGTGGTTGTTACGTATTGTTTCATAATGTATCGTATTGTATTGTATAGCGTTGTACTGTATTGTATTCTATTGTTTTAATACATACAGTGTTTGGATAGATTGTATCGTTCTCCGTCAATACATTTCGTTTAATTCCAATTCCCCGAACCTGTACTTGTCCACTATTGACTTTGCACACTTCTTAAGAAACTATAAATATAAAGGTAATTTTACTATATCACCTTTTAAATATAATAAATATAATGTTTTGAAAAATATAATAGAGAAATGACTATAATTAATGGTAACGATAAATTAGGAAATAAGTGTAAAATTATTCATTGATTTTATAAAGTAGACAATTATTGTTGAACATCCCAAAATAATATAATGAAAAACTATTGTTGGACGGAGGAAGTATATATATATTTGTGTGTATATGTATGATTTGAGTTTAAAACAATGTTTCTGCGTAGTGCCTATGAACCCCCAACCTCTTACACTTGCAATAAATAAAGAAAAGACAATAAAAGGGAAGTTGATGAAATCACGTGAAGTTATTGATGTTTTGTAAAAGCCCAACTACCATATCAACTTGAATTATGATATAAGGCAAGACCATTAATGTACATATTGATTGTGAAAGCAACTGGATTCATTTCAATCAATCCTCTTGTTTTTTTTTTTTTGGTATTGGGGTTAGGCTTGACCCCTACTCAATTAATCCAAAAAGTTACAATTGTTACCCCGGAGGACTTGGACCATATCCTTAATCAATAAATTATATCATAAAAGCTTCACAAAAAAGAGTGGAGAAGGAGTAGTCTATTCAATCTCCTCCTCTGTGAAAAAAATAATGAAAAAGAGCGTAAAATGTCTTTGAAATATTGAAAATAGTATAAAATTCCATCTATTGGCTCTCAAATATCTCTCTCATCCATCTTTAGGTTCAATATTGACCATTTTTGTAACGGATGATTATTTAATTAATTTTTTTTAAAAAAATTAAATACATGACGACTATCTATTGGTTATATTTTAAACTACTTAAATTAATTAGCAAACCCACCCATTCCTAATTATACCCAATCCAAAATAACTACACCCGCCCCAAATTAACTTAACCCAACCGATTAAAATAAATACACCCTCCTTCCAACAACGGAACTGCTTCGCGTAGTAGGTATATATAATATCACAAAACCAAATAACTAAAAAAAAAATCCCTAAGTACAATTAGAGAAATCATTGTTCATAATCAAGGTAAAGAAAAATACAAAAAAGTTACATACTTTATAATCAAATCGGAAAAGGGTCATATTTGCCCTTGTACTCTTAGAAAAAGGTTATATTTACCCCTGATCATACTTTTTTGATATATTTGTCCTTATCATTCAACTTTGGATATATATTTGCCGTTGGGCTGCTAAGTCTCATGTCCCTACTTTTTACTATCCTACATGGCGCTTACATGGATATAATTTTATCTTAATTAAAAAAAATTATTCTCTAATTAAATATTCTACTTGACTCAATTTCTAAACTGACCCAATTGTTAAGACCAAATAAACCCAATTCCTACCCTTTACCCTCGTCACTTTACCCATCAAGGAATATTCATGAGAGAACCATTTGTTCTCTAATAAAGCAATTATGTGACTTTGTTTTCTTTATTGTTGGTTATTCCTCTCAAATAAAGCAACTACTAGTTATATCTTTGGTTTCTTTATTGTTCATCTTTTAATGTTTTATGGCTTCAACTAATTGCAGTTACATTTCATATGGTTAATCATCGGAAAATGTAACAAGCACCAGAAAGATGTATAACCAAATTGTGTTTCTGAAGAGCAACAACATTTCAAAAGTTATTCGGAAAAGGACCTAAAATATCGCTCAACTATACGAACTGGTACAAAATTACCCTTTTTCTACCTTTCGAGCCTAAAATGCCCTCGACGTCAACTTTTTGACTCTATTTGGCCCTCATCTTTAATGAACTAAATCATAACACGTGTCACTATCCTATTGGCTACCCTAACAATTAATTAAAATAATTAAAAAATCAAACCCACCTGCTCCACCCAAAAAGCCCCACCCGTAAAAATCTCAAATCTTTTAACCCAACCCATCATTCCTAAAACCTTTTAACCTAACTAAAACGTATGCTCATCTCCTCTTCTCATCGATCAATGCTCCGTTGAACTCAATCTTTCCGGCCGAAAATTTGAAGTTGCTACTCTTCGAGCTGTGCATGAGCTAAAGATCCTAAAATATACTAGTGAAAATTCCAATTATAAAATAACTCCTCAGACATCCTCGATTATCCTACCTGCAAAATTGTACAAACAACATCAATACCATTAAACAAGGAAAACAGTAAGCAAAAAAATAAACACAATATAAATTAAAACTGAAAGCTTAGTTATAGATGGACAAATTCCATGATCCCAATTCCCAAGCCACAATATTGATAAATATTTTTAGAAATTCAGAAACAACAACTACTACTGTTCAATCTCAAGCAAGTCAATATTATATTTACAAATAAATATAAAAGGTACACATGCGCTCTATATTTTCCAAACATAAATTTCTTACATGACAAAATTTTTAATCCCAAACTTAAATAATTACAAATGATTTTGTCGTGATCTGATTGGCTTGTTGGCTGAGACTGGTAGCGATCAACTGGAAGTTCTTGACAGATGCAACTGTCACGCGTCCTCGAAAATCCAGGCACCAGCACTGCAGTTGTTCATGCCATTGTGGTGCCTTGTTTTTTAGGACCAGTCATTTTTCCTTGCTATCATCTTCCTCATTAGTTGATCCTCCAGCAATATCAGAAAATTATGCACTACTGAACTCAGTGGAATGATCAAGTGACCGAGAAAGAGATGCTGCAGAACGAATCCTCAAGGGGCCTTGAGAGAAGCTCTGGTTGACCAGGCACAGAGCCCCGACTTCAAGATATGAGTCATCCATTAATTCCTCAACAAAATCTCTTTTCCTATCTTGGAGTGAGCGCATTGGACATATTAGTTCCAAATACATTGCACTCCAGGAACTTCATCAAACCAGTTATCTAAAGCATCTTCAAGTGTGTGAGGATATTACTTATGCACTGCACGAAGAGTAGCAACTTCAAATTGTTGTCTAGAAAAATTGAGTTCAACGGAGCTTTGATCGATGAAGAAGAGAGGATATGAGGATATGTTTTAGTTAGGTTAAAAAGTTTTGTGGATGATGGATTGGGTTAAAAGATTTGGGATTTTTACGGGTGGGGCTTTTGGGTGGTGCAGGTGGGTTTGGTCTTCTTAATTATTTTAATTAATTTTTAGGGTAGCCAATTGGATAGTGACATGTCATTAATAATTTTTTTAATTGAGGTTATTATTTAGTCCGTTAAAGATGAGGGCAAAATAGAGTCAAAAGGTTGACATCGAGGGAATTTTAGGTCTGAAAGGTAGAAGAAAGGTAATTTTGCACCAATTCACTTAGTTGAGGGGTATTTTAGGCCCTTTTCCATTTTTCAACACACATGTTAGTAATTACCAAAGAATCCATTTTGACAGTGAAATTGCTAATTTCCTTTTCCAAACACAAATTAGCACCAAACCTAGCAGCAGTAGCTTGTGTTTGGTTACTGTTGGTGCACTGCATTGCCTTAGAGAAAGCCATCACAAAGTCACCTTCTAGGTCATTTTCTTTATTTTGCAATATTTTTACCTTTAGAGCTTTTCTATAGCGATTCAAAGTCATTTTATGACTTGTTGAGAATGACAGTTCGGTCATTTGGTCGTTTGTTTATTTTTTATATGAGTTTTCATATTTTGAAGCTTTTGAAACATGATCAAAACTTCAAGTAAACGACCTTAGAATGCAATTTTGATGGTTCTATTAGCTCGGGAACATTGAGTTTGATCAAGATGGACAATTGGGTTGGGTCCCGAGGCTTTCAGACTCATTTTGAGCAACCTTGTGGCTTATAACTAAAATGAAGCTTGAGTGTGCGACCCACTTTTTGTCAAGACATCCTCCGTTGAAAGTTTCTACAATTCCATTGTGTCCAAAATATCGTCTCTGATTGGGTAGCATAATCGGTTTGCATTGGCGGGGCCTGAGCTAATTCTGAAGGTCCAGTGAGGACTTGGGATTATTATCCCAAAAGATGAAGCACCAGTTGCTAGTGTAGCTGATCCTGCGGAGCCTAGGTCACTCCTACAGGCAGCAGGCCACTCTTACGGAGCTGGCCACATCGACGTCCTTCACTCATGCGGGCCTTGGTTGCACCTGTGAGGCCTTGGAGCTCCTTTGGAGCTAGTTAGCTCGTTGACATTCACACCGGCGGCCCATATTTTGCTTCAACGATGTCTCACTTGCGACATCGGGGTCACCGGAGTGACATTTAAAGTGATTAAATCACTGAAGTTCCCTCTTCATTTCATTCTCATGTTGTTATGTTGAGAGCTCGATTTCTAGAAAAAAATTTAGGAAACTGTTGCTTGGAGCTGGGAGTGGTGTTGGAACCTTGTTAGGCTCGTTGATTACGCGTTTAAAACCAATAAGTTGCCTTCAACTCCCTTCTTAAATCCATAATTTGAGAGTTCTTGATCATTTGATGAATGACCTGTTTCAACCTGGTGTAGAGCTCGGATTGTGCCAATTTTTGGGATAAGTGTTCCTTGAGCTGAATGAGACCTACTGATGGAGTCAATTTTGGAATTTATTTTTATGGTCCCACAATGCCATTTTCAGCTCATTTTTAATTATGTCCTTAATTATTTTGAATTAGATTTTGAGGCACATAAGATCGACTTCGAGGTAGGCTATGTCTTACCGATCTTTGATTAAGCTTGTGTTTAGTATTTACATGATGTTTAGCTAGTTTTGAGAGGGTTCTTACTTCTTAGCATGTTTCATGTTTAATACTGCCTTAGTCTTTCTTTCGGACTATATCGGGGTATGTAAGCATGTCTACCGTATTTTTCATTGTTGTATCATGCCATATAATATCTTGTTCCATGTGCTTTTGATTATTGTAACTTAGCTTTTTGGCCTTAACCTAGGCGTAGGCTTGTGGTTTCCTAAGATTTGCATTTTAGAACCATTATGCCTTAGAAATCCTACGGCGTCGTTTCGGACGGTTCTAGCTCCTTGTGGACTAATGTAGCAGACTTAAGTCTGATAGTATAAATCCTTAGCTTGATACCAACTCCGCTCTTATATGACTTTCATCCATAATTTCCTTATGCTACGACCCGGACGTGTTCCAGTTGTGAGACCAGGCCTTCATGGTTATATCAAATTGGGACATGGGTTTCGAGATGAAGTGGGTCTATTGTGACCCTAAATGAGGTTTTGTTCTATAGTTTATTCTGACATAACGACAGACGAGCGATTATACATTCATGCAAAGCCTACTAACCGTGGTTCGAGGTTCGTGCACTTTCCTACAAGCCACAATTTGAGATCCGTGCATAATTCTACTACCCGTGGTTCGTGGTCCCTGTTTGTTTCTACTAGTCGTGGTTCGGGGTCTATACACATTATTATTAGCTACAGTTCGAGGTCCATGCACATTTTTACTAGCCACGATTTGAGGTCTGGACGTACTTCTACTAGTTGTAGTTTGAATTCGGGATCGATTGTTTCAGGTCTGGGTTATAAGTTGTAAATAGGGATCTCATTAGCGCTATGTACTCATTGGGCTTATGGGGGCCCGTTAGTGTTATTTACCTTTTCTTTCCACACAAGTATACCTTTTGGGCTTATGGGGTCCAGTTAGGTTATAGCTAGCGGCTTTACTTTGTCGTTCTATTCCTTTTAGATTATCGAGGCATGTAGTTAGACTTTTCATTATTGTTACGTTCATATGATCCTTAGCTACCATTTATTTTCTCATTTTTCATTGTGTATTTGTTTTCCAAGCTTAGTCGGCCTATGATGCCTACTGTTATTTTGATACCCATGCTACACTTTGCATTTATTTTCTTGATGCAGATCTAAGCGCCAGCCGACATCGTTGATTTTTGTGTAGCAGCGGGGGCTTCTGGATATAGAGGGTGAGCTGATGGCGTCTTAGGTTGACTCATCTTTGTCTATCTGTGTATAGTTTTGGCTAGTCTTTTGTATTCGAGACAAGTTTGTACTTATTTTGTTATTTTGTAACTCGTACTCTTTTAGTGGCTTTATACCATCGTCCACCAAATCATCAGATTGGATCTTACTGTTTTATATATATTTATGTCATTCCTCATTTCTATTGTTATTTATCAGTTATGTTATTTATCTTTCCATTGTTTTAAGGTTCCACCCAATATGCTCATTACTTATTGTTTTGGGATATTGGTTGACTTACCTACTGGTGGGTTATGGTAGGTGTCATCATGAATTGAGTTTTTGGGTTGTGAAAAAGTTTGCATCAAAGTCAGGTTCACTAGTGTAATTGGTAAAAAACTAAATGTCTAGTAGAGTCATGTGGATCGGTGTAGAGATGGTGTATCTTATCTTCGGGAGGCTATAGGACATCTTTTTGGAAGAATATTTCTTTTGATCCTTTATCGTGCGTTGATTGTGTCAATCGATTTCTATAATCTTTCTTGTTTCACTATTTCACATGATGGCTCGCACACGTGGTAAAGGGTGACTCTGAGGTCTTGCGCGAGCTAACACCATCTCAAAATCGAGTCAGATATTGGAAGTTTGATCAAGTTGTGGAGCCACAACTAGCTCTTATTATTTAGCAGTTGATGGGGTCGGGACCAGCCCAACCACCACTCGGGCCAGCTATGGCATCAGAGTTGCAGGTAGTTGTTGCTCAGTTATTAGTCATGCTAGGGGTGATGCAGAAGGCCCCAGCTCTAGCTATGTTAGCGTCATATGCTTAGTCGTTAGTAGTGGCTCACCAGGGTAAAGTACCACCAGCACCCGTAGTCGCTCAGCCAGTTATTGCACAAGGAGCGATGTTGTTTGAGGAGCAGAAGATGCTTGGAGTGTTTTTGAAACTAACTCATTCGAGTTTTATGGGCTGTAAGGGAGGATGCCCACAAGTTCCTAGAGACTTATAGAGAGATTGTATACTTTGGAGTTAGTAAAGTTAAGAGAAGCATACTTTACTGCATATCAACTTGACAAACCAGACAAGCAGTAGTGGCATTCATATTTGGAGAGTTGAGTCACCTCCCGTGTCTTGGACCAAGTTTTCAGAAGTATTCTTTGTCAGGTTTATATCAAGGAGCATTAGAGATCAACTTCGGGATTAGTTTTCTAGGTTGGAGTAGGGCTCCATGATCGTGTCAGGCTAGATTAAATAAGCTCTTTAGGCATGCAACCATGATTCTACCTATAGAGCAGTAGATGGTTCATTCTTCATTACTTCATCTGTGGGTTGAGGTTGTAGTTGCGGATAGAGACAGAGTCTATGGCTTCCACTAGCAGATCCTTCTTGGATGTTGTTGATCATTGCCCATGCTATGGAGGAGCTCCGTTTTGAGGCCCAAGTGGGCAGTGATAAGAGGGCTCTTCACAAGGACAACTACAGTGGTTCCCTATCTAAGGGAATAAACTCTTATGACAGACCCTGCTAGTGCTACCAGCATCAGGGCCAGTCTAGTCTTCCTGTTCAAGAAGCACTCCAGACCTTAGAGGATGAGTAGTACAATCGAGGTTATTCTGGTTGATGTCTGAGTCAAGAGGCTTTCATTCGGGTTCTTTAGGCTGTAGTGGTCGATTCTCTCAGAGGCTTGCATATCAGGGTTGTTATGATTTTTGTGAGCTTGACCACTGGTCTAGAGAGTTTCCCCGATGAGATATGATTGCATCTACCCCACAGATAGCTTAACCAGTTTTAATGGTAGCACCTTTGTCTAGGAGTGGAGCCTTGGGTAGGGATCGTAAGGATGGTCACCAGGGGGGCTCGAGGAAGACCTCAGGGAGGCTAATGAAGGGTAGATTAGTGCTTAGACCATCTCCAACCCCACTCTATTTTACCCTCCATTCTCTATATTTGGAGAGTAAAATAGAGAATTGGGTCTCTAATCACCCTCTAAAAAGTTTCTATTCTCTATTTATAGAGAGGTGAATAGTAGTTCTCCAAATTTGGAGAACTACCATTCATCCTCTCTATTTCACTTTTCATTAATTTAATATTCTTTCTATTATTTGTAACTAACATATTATTTTTCATATAAGACTATTAATTAAATTTCTAATATTTGTAGTTCTTTTTAAATGTAATACAACATTTAGAAAATATATTATTTAATATATACTACTTTCATCCCGAATTAACAATATTTCAAATATTTTTTTTCAATTTTCGTCACTTTAAGAGATAATTTGATATTATTATTGATTATCACTATGAGGAATGCACAAAATTTAAATGATAAGATGAAATTTTAAATTAAAAATACAATAAATGACATAATAATTTAAATACAAGATAACAATACAATACAAAACATAATAATTTTACAAATCACAACAATAATTGAGTAATTTGGTAGGTCGTTTTCAGATTTAACTATATTAGGAAAAAAATAGTGTATGATCTAGACAATTGTTGTTCTTGTGATTGCGGCTGTGCTTGTTCGTTTCTTTTTTTCAATTATAAGTAATCGTTCTTTAAAATTTTAGAATAAAATATAATTTTATAAAAGGAAAAAGGTCTGAAATATATCCGAACTTTGACCGAAATTACTGTAACAATATCAAACTTTGGAAAGGACATTTTACCCCCCTGCACTATTTAATAGTGTATTTTAAAGGTATATATGTGCCCACGTGGACATCATAAAATTTGCATCATTATAAATAGTAATGTGTCCACGTGGGTACATATATACCTTTAAAATACATTATTAAATAGTGCAGGGGGGTAAAAGGTTCTCCACAAAGTTTAGTATCGTAACAGCAATTTCGGCCAAAGTTGGAGTATTTATCAGACCCTTTTCCCTTTTATAAATAAAGAATTTGAAAAGTAATAATTTTATATTACATGAAAATTATATAGAGTGATTATTTTGGAAAAAAAAAGAACGGATTTATATTATGAAATAAGAAAATGAAATAGAAATATAAATAATAATATAATATTTAGGAGAGAGAAAAAGATTCTTTTTTAGAGAGTAAAATAGAGAATTAGGTTGGAGTTGATTGTCTGAAAAAATAGAGAACTCTATATTTGGAGAGTAAAATAGAGTGTAGGGTTGGAGATGCCCTTAGTCAAGAGGCAAACAGGGCCACCTAAATGCAACTTAAACGAGGGCGGAAGCTGAGGCATCAGAAGGTGTCATCACAAGTAGGATTCTTATATGTCATTAGCCTGCCTTAAATTTATTTGATCCGGATTCTACATACGCTTATGCATATGTTTATTATGCTTCCTCATTGATTTTGTGTTCTAAGATTTTGTTTACACCATTACGTGTTTTGACCCACGTAGGTGAGTCTTTAGTAGTGGATTCGATGTATAGATCATCTTTGGTGACTATCTAGGGGTGTGACACTTGGATTAACCTTATTGTGTTAGATATGTTTGAGTCTTGGTTTGCTTCGTTAAGACTGTTACCTTAGCCATGCTTGGTATCCCTATGGTGGTGTGGCAGGGTTAGTCACACACCGATTGGGGTTATCTCTTATGTTTGAGCTCAAAGGCTAGTGTACAATAGGTGCTTAGCCTATTTGGTTTATGTGCATGATGTTAGTAGAGAAGGCCCTACAATTGATTTGGTTCCCATTGTGCGAGAGTTCACATAATTCTTATCTACCGATCTACCTAGCCTTCCCCCTTAGCGTGATATTGATTTTGCTATTGACCTTCAGCCGAACACTTAACCTATTTATATTCTTCCTTACCGTATGGCCTCTGCAGAGCTCAAGGAGCTTAGTGTTCAGCTGCAGGATCTCTTGGTTAAGGGATTTATTCGATCGAGTGTTTCGCCTTAGGGTTCCTTAATTTGTTTGTGAAGAAAAAGCATGGTTCTATGAGTATGTTCATCGACTACAGGCAGTTGATCAATGTGACATTAAAGAATAGATACCCTATGCCTTATAACAATGGCATGTTTAATCAACTTCAGGGTGACCTAGTGTGTTCTAAGACTGATTTGAGATCTGGTTGCCATCAACTAAATATTAGGGCAACAGACATCCCTAAGACAACTTTTAGAACTCATTACGACCACTATGAGTTCCTAGTGATGCCTTTTGGGTTGACCAATGCCCCAATGACCTTTATGGACATAATGACACATGTTTTTAGGTTGTATAGAGACTCTTTCGTTATTGCATTCATTGATGAAATTATTGTATACTCGCGGGGTAGGGAGGAGCACTAGCAGCATTTAAGGACAGTGCCTCAAAGTTTAAAAGATTAGTTGTTTTATGCCAAATTATGAATGTGAGAGTTCTAGATTGAGTTTGTAGCATTCTTGGAGCATGTGGTGTCCAAGGATGACATTATGGTTGATCCAACGAAGATTGAGGCTATTCGTGATTGGTTTAGGCCTACCCAAGTTACAGAGATTTGGAGCTTCCTTGGGTTAGCTAGCTACTACAGGCGGTTTTTCAAGGGTTTCTCATTCATTGCAGCATTGTTGACTCAGGTGATTCATCTTGATGTTCTTTTTGAGTGTTCAGATCAATGCGAGTTGACCTTTTGGAAGCTCAAGGAGTTACTTACTATTGCTCTCATTCTTTCTCTTATAGTTGAGGGAGAAGGCTTCACAATGTATTGCGACGCTTGCCACATTCGCTTGGGTTGTGTATTGATGTAGAGGGGCAGTGTGATTGCATATGCATCGAGGCAACTTAAGGTGGACGAACGCAACTACCCCACTCATGATTTGGAGTTGGCGGCGATAGTTTTACGCTGAAGATTTAGAGGCATTATCCTTATGGGGGTCCGATGTGAGATCTATATTGATCATAGGACTTTGCAGTACATCATGAGCTATAAATGCCAATTTGAGGCAGCGTAGGTGGATTGAGCTCCTGAAGGACTACAATCTCTCTATTTATACCATCTGGGCAAGGCAAATGTGGTAGCGGATGCCTTGAGTCAGGAGACGGTGAGTATGGGTAGTCTAGCTTTCATTTCTCCTTCAGAGTGACCTTTGGCTTTAGACATCTAGTTTTTAGCCAACAAGATGATTCATCTTGATATTTCAGATTTTAGGCACATTCTAGCTTATGTCATTACTGGAGCGGATTCGTGGTTGAAAGTTTGAGGATGATGCCTTGGTAGCTATTCGAGATTGGGTTTTGCAATGTGATGTAGGGAAAGACACCTTGGATGTGGATGGTATTTTGAGGTTTGATGGTTGTATTTGTTTTCTAGAGTTGGGGGCTTGATACAGTTGATTCTTTGTGAGGCCCATGATTCCAAATATTCTATTCATCCAGACATATCGAAGATGTATCACGATTTGAGGATGCATTATTGGTGGAGTGGTATGAGAAGAGATATTGTGGATTTTGTGTCTCATTGCTTATGTTTTCAGTAGGTGAAGGTTGATCATTTGAGGCCTAGTGGTGAGTTTCAGAGATTATCCATTCTGTAGTGGAATGGGAGCCCATCACTATTGTCACTCCCCGAAGCTACCCCCAGGACGTAAACACGGGACCTAGGATCACGAATGACCCCAAGCTAACCCTGCTGGCATAACATAAGCATACTATGATAAACTGAAATGAGTAAAGCTATGTGGAAGCTTAAAACATAGTGTAAACTAAAATGATGGAGAATACCCAATACTGTATGAATATATATAACTGAGTTTAATGACAACTGAAAGATCAAACTCAACTACAGCTGAAGCTAAACTATGTCTGAAATAAAGCCTCTAACTGACTAGAAATGTTAGGACATGCCCCAGCTAAATCTAGCAATAACTGAAACAAAAGACTGAAATGGAAAGATAACATGTCACTCGTCCTCGAAGAATGGGGACTCACCACTGATGTTGCTAAGCTGGAGATTGGAAATCAATCTATGCGTGATCTGAATGCTAAGGACCTAAACCTACATCACGATAAGATGTAGCGCAGAGTATGTGCCAGTACTTGAAAGGTACTGAGCATGCAGGATGAAATAAAGCTGAACAATATACATAACTGAACAAAGCATATAATTGAGAAATGATATAAGATGAGCATGATACTATACTGAAAACACTGAAACATGAACTAACTGAATGCAATGACTAAGTTTATACATGCTGAAACTGAATACTGAACTGTAACTGATAACTTGGTCACTACACTAGAATCTGACTGTCTGTGGGAGCTACTAATAATCGACATAAAACCACGTGAGCTAAACGTGGAGTCCGATGTATACGCCCCATCGAGAGGACCCAATATACCTTACCAAGGGTATAAAGGCATGTCTGGCGTGATCACTAAAACTGATGCCCACAGAAGGGACTTATCCTACGGGGCACGTAGTTCTGGGACTATGAGGGTGATTGAACCTAGTCCAACTCGGTATTAAGTCTACTCCTAACTGATTATGTAAACAACACATTATGACTGAGTTTCTGTAATACTGGATAGCTCAAAATACTGACATGTAAATCTGAGAATGCAACATCAATGTACTGATAATGAAACATTCATAACTGGAGCATGTTTATCTGAATAAACTGACCTAGCAAGTGTAATTCATGAACTAAACGAATCTACACAACTAGGGTTCTGAGTTTCAAGCAAAAATTAAGCAATAATTCCACAAAAACATGATAATCTGATTTGGATTAGTCTAATAGCTGAATCACAACATAAATCTGAAATTCTAGAAACCCTAGGTCTAAACATGATGTTGAGAATCAAGAATCTGACAGAATTCTAGGGACCTAATGGGCGAAAGGAACCCACTAGTGAAATTCCACATACCTGGTGACGAATTTCACGGAGAAATCTTTTGATTTAGGGGCTGAAACTGATGAAAACTTGTTGCGTTCTTGGACTAGGGCTTGGTCGACTCTTTCTCCTTCTTTTCGTTCAACTTGATGAATTTTTGGAGAATGAGTTGACTTGGGTATAATTAAATTACTAGGCTAAAACTAACCAAAACTACGTAGTTTAGGGTTAAACGACGTAGTTTAGGGGTCCAACACATAGGTAAAAGACCAAAATACCCCTGACTTAAGAGTTGTCGGGGCCAACTGACGGACTGACCGACGGACCGTGCATGGACCGACGGTCCATTCTGGTCAACCTTTGATGGGGGTTCTGGGACTAAATTTTGGGGCCTTGATCCACGGTCCGTGGGTCCTGCCGTGGATCATGTCTTAGAATATTTTCTGGGCTGATTCTGGGGAGGGTTGCAGGTGGCCATCCACGGACCACCAGGAAGGACCGTGGGTCACCCTACGGTCCGTGGGTGGCAACCGTGGGTTACACCTGCAACTTCTGAAAATCTGCATTTTAGTAGTTCTAGCATACGGGGTGTTACAACTATGGACTTCGTTATGGGTTTGCCTCAGACTTCTAGGGGTGTTGATAGCATTTGGATCATCGTGATTGACAAAGTCAATGTATTTCCTTCTTCCTTCAGCACCGAGATGTTAGCCTGTGTGTATATTCGGGAGGTGGTTCGTCTCCATGGGATGCCTATGTCTATTATATCAGATAGGGGTTATTAGTTCACTTTTAGCTTCTGGGGGACCTTTAAGGAAGAGTTGGGTACCAAAGTTTACCTTAGCACAACCTTTTATCCATAGAACGACGGGCAATCAGAGCGTACTATTCAGGTTTCGAAAGATATGTTACGGGCATACTCAGATGGCTTTATTCGAGGCTTTATATGGTAGGCATTGTCGCTCTTTAGTTGGGTGCTTTAGGATTTGGAGCCTATACCATGGGGGACTGATTTTCTTTAGGAGGCTTTGGACAGAGTTCAGGTGATTCAGGCTAGGCTTAAACCAGTAGATAGAAGGCATAAGGGTTATGCCAACCGCAGGCCTCGACCTTTGAGATTTGGAGTTGGTGATCGGGTATTTCTTAGAGTATGGTCCATGAAGGGCATGATGAGATTCAAGAGGCAGACAGGCTCAGCCCAGAGTATATAGGGTCATTCGAGATCCTCTAGACTGTTGGTGATGTTACTTATGAGTTGGTCTTACCTCCTGAATTTTTAGTTATTCATCCGGTCTTCCATATTTCTATGGTTTACCAGTATGTTCCTGACGAGTCCCTTGTGCTCCGGTATGACTCAGTTTAGTTAGATGATCGGCTAACCTTCGTGGAGAAGCTAGTTGCAATCTTGGCTAGAGATGTGAGGCGATTGCGTTTGAAAGCCATTCCTATTATTAAGGTCCAGTGGGGGCGACGTCTAGTCGAGGAGGCTACTTAGAGACTAAGCACGAGATGCAAGTTCAGTATCCTCTCATGTTTGAGCCCTTGGTACTTCTTAACTTCTTACTTTTGAGGAAAATATTCCTTTTAGTAGTGGATGTTGTAATAATCCTCTAGGTCATCTTCTGTATTTTGCAATATTTTCAACGTTTAGAGCTTTTGTATATCGACCCCAAGTCATTTATGACTTACTAGAACTAACAGTTCGGTCACCTGGTCGTTTGTTTAGTTTTTATGCAAAAATGCAGCTTATGTTTGGGATCCACTTATTATCTAAATGACCTCCATTGAAAGTTTTGATAGTTTCGTAGAGTCTGAAATGTCGTCTCTAATTAGGTAGCATATTCGTTTTCATTGGCAGAACCGTGAGCTAATTTTGAAGGTTTAGTGGAGACTTGAGATTTTTATCCCAAAAGTTGATGCATCAGTTACTGGTGTAGCCGCTCCCTTAGAGCCTATAATTGCTCATGTGAGCATTAGATTGCTCCTGCAGAGCTGGCCACATCGGCTTCCTTCGCTCCTACGAGTGTTGGTTGCACCTGCAACTTCATGCCTACAAGGCCAAGGCCGCTCCTATAGAGCTAGTCAACTCATTAACATTTGCACCGGTGGCCCATGTTACGCTTCGACGTCGGAACGAAAATTATAATGATTAAATCACTAAAGTCCCTTCTTCGTTTAATTCTCATTTTGAGATGTTCAGAGCTCGATTTCTGGCGAATTCTTGAGGAAATTGTTTCTTGGAAATGGGATTAGTGTTGGAACCTTGTTGAGTTTGTTTATTACGCGTTTAAAACTCGTAAGTTGCCTTTGATTCCCTTCTTTAATCCTTAATTTGGGAGCTCTCGATCATTTGATGCATGACCTGTTTCAACCTATTGTAGAGCTCTGATTGTGCCCATTTTGGGGGCATAAGTTTCTTAAGATGAATGGGACCTATTGATGGAGTCAATTTTGAGATTTCTTGCATGGGTCCCACAATGTCATTTTTGGCTCATTTCTAATTTTGTCTTTAATTGTTTTGAATTGGGTGTCAGAACATCCCTATTAACGTCGTGATTGTTTATTTGGTAGTGGGTCAGTGATTAAGGTAGTTTTGAAGGGTAAAACTCTAGTTTAGTAGATTTCGGAGTGTGCGTGATTGGCTTAGAGGTAGACTATGGCTTATCCATCTTAGATTGAGTTTGCGTTTAGTATTTTGATGATGCTTAGCTAGTTTCGGGAGGGTTCTTATCATGTTTCTTAATTGATAGAAATCTTGTCTTAGCCTTTTTTTCATGTACTGCCGGGGTATGTAAGCAAGTTTACCGTATTTGGGATTGTTGTATCATGCCATGTTATATTTTGTACCCTGTGCTTTTGATTACTGTGACTTATTTTTTTATCCTTAGCCTAGGTTAGGCTAGTGATTTCTTCAGAGCTGCTTTTGTTGGGTTCGAAAGTGATTAGGGCGTCATGCGGAAGCTTACAATTGCAAATCATATGCCGATAAATTAGACGACACATAAATTTATACTAAAAGAAACATATATTATTATATGATATGACCAATTGGCCTACATATTTAAAAACTAATAAAAATGTAAAAACTGTAGAGAGAATATCTCTCCATAAATAAAATTCTCTAAATGACTACATTGTACATTTTATTGTGTTCTTGATATGAGAAGAGGGGTCTTCCATTTATAGAGTTCCAAACTTTTTTTCTAAGGAAAGAATAACGCAATTATGGAAGAATATTATATTTTCCTTTTAGGAAAAGTAAAAACATTTATGGTAATGTTTTGTCTTTTCTTTTAGAAAAAATAAACTTCAAATAAGGTAAGAAAATCAGGGCAAAACCCTACCAAATCTCCCCTTTTTGCTGGATTTTTTTGACAAAACTTGATCTGCCTTCTTCATATGCTTGATGATCTTGTTCTTCACAAAAAATCTTCATGTGTCAATGTTGCTTACCATGATTTAAAAATTGATATGGGTTAAAAATTGGAGTCTTATGTTAAAAATTATGAGCAGGGTTGAAAGTGGAGCTCATGCGTTAAAAGTAATATGCATGAGTTGAAAGTGGAGCTCATGCGTTAAAAGTAAGATGCATGAGTTCAAAGTGGAGCTCATGCGTTAAAAGTAAAGATGCATGAGTTCAAAGTGGAGTCGAGCATTAAAGTTTGCAGGGGTGGAAGTTGGAGCCCATGCTCTAAAGTAAGCATGAGTTGAAAATTGATTTTGTTTTAAAGGATGGAGCAGCAGGATATTGTTGAAAATATATTTAAAAATTTTCTCCACATGTAGCACAAAAATCTTTATTATCATCAAATTTGTTGCAAATTGATTTGAAACCGTGTTGAACCTGTCTTCAACCTCGTTCCATTGGATCATTGAACCATGTTCTCTGATACTACTTGTTGGGTTCGAAAGTGATTAGGGTATCATGCGGAAGCTTACAATTGCAAATCATATGCCGATAAATTAGACGACAAATAAAACTATACTAAAAGAAACATATATTATTATATGATATGACCAATTGGCCTACATATTTAAAAACTAAGAAAAATATAAAAACTGTAGAGAGAAAATCTATCCATAAACAAAAGTCTCTAAACGACTACATTGTACATTCTATTGTATTCTTGATATGAGAAGATGGTCTTCAATTTATAGAGTTCCAAACTTTTTTTTCCAAGGAAAGAATAACTCAAATATGGAAGAATATTATATTTTCCATTCAGGAAAGTATAAACATTTATGGTAATTTTTTGTCTTTTTTTTTTGGAAAAAATAAACTTCAAATAAGGTAAGAAAATCAGGGCAAAACCCTAACAATTTTTTGGAGCCGTTTTTCTGTAGAAATCCTCCGACGTCGTTTCAGATGGTTCTAGCTCCCCGTAAACTTATGTAGCAGACTTGAGTCTGATAGTATGGATCCTTAGTGTAACACCTCAGAAATTAGAAAGTAGAATTGGAAAGGAAAGATTTGCATTTTTTGGCTACTGCTTCAGACCGACGAGACTACCTATGGTTCGTCGAAGCTTCCACAGATCGTAGATGACACTCGTAGGAACTGAGTTGAGTTTTGGATTTTCTTTGGTTTGATTATTAATAAGAAAAGACATGTTATGCATGAATGCTATACTGAGTATCATGGTGGAATATGTCAATTTAAACTTTCTGCCATTAAACATTCAAATTACTCCTTTTTGTTTGTCCTTGACTATTATTGACATTAAACTTGGTTTTACCGTAGCCTTGCTGACATTTTAAGTTGATAAGTTCACTTGTTGACCAATATATATACCAATGGTTCTTCTTTTGTAAGTAGATAGATGAAGAAAAAGTATTCTTCCCAAAATCATGTTACGCTGGATTTTCATTCTTATTAAATCAGTTTATCTGCTCCTAGTTTGATACTAGAAGAGCTTATTAAATTTTGAGGTACATTTATATTGGATGAAATATCCTTAGAAATATTATCTTTTTACACGCCTCGAGCTATTTGAATTCTCTACAAGTGTTCGTGATTAGATATTTTCTGTAAGATTTCCAATAATATATTGATGTTGCTCTTGCTTTTATTGTTGGGTTGTATGCCGAATCGAAGCATATTTCTTCATTTGCCAACAAACTTGTCTTTAAACACTCCGGAGGAACATTGTTGGAATTACACTCAACCTTTTATTGGAATTGCTCAAGCATTTATTCTATCTAGTCAAATTTGCTTCTTTGACTTAATTTCTTGGGAATGCACCAGTACATGTGTAATAAGCTTCAACACCTTAGCACAATTGAGGGAATGCATTAAAATTAGGTTATTCAAACTCTTTGAAAATGTACAAATGTATTTTGAACTCTTAAAAAATATTCTCTCCTTTCAATAGTAGTTATCTATTATTCTAAAAGTAGTTGTTCAACAATACTTGTTCAATTTAGAAAATCAAGATATAATTTATTTTTTGTGTCTATTTTACCTTTGCTATTAAATATTATTTATCATCTAACACATTTTTCAAAACATTAAATTTAATAAAGTCAAAGGATAATATAGTAATATTACTCATATTATTTATCTTAAGGGGTGTGTCAAGTCAATAGTAGACAGCTCTTGTTAGACAGAAAAAATAATATTTTTATAAAAAATCTAACATAAATATGATAACATTTTTGAGAAGTTGGACCAATATATGGACTTGAAATATCCAATACTGGTGGATGCAAAACTTTATTGGGAACTATCACAACTGCTAGCAACTTCCCCACATTATTCATATTTGGTAAAGACATAAATCTCTCTTGAACTTGTCTCGAAAGTCAGTTACATGCTTAAATTATCATGGTGACTTATTACACACCTATACTATTCAAAAATGAATTTTCTTACCCCCTAAAACTGACGTGGCAAAAAAATAAAACAAAAATAAAAAATTGGCGCGTCAATTTGTAAATAAAGTTTAAAAAAAAGTTAGAATCTTCTTTTCTACCCCACCCTCCACACCTTTTCTTCTTCACACCCCACCCATTGTCTTCTTCTTCTTCATTCTTTATTTTTATCACACTTCTTTATTTTTTTATCACAATCTAAAAGCACAATTTCTTTTGATTCGCAATTAGGTTAATTTCCATAGATTTGTTAGTGAATAATTGTATTTTGTCTAGAAAAGTTTCGGTTGATTGTTTCTATCTTTTTCATTTTATTGACTTTGTTAAAGAAATTTTGGTTGTTAATCAATTTTTGGGTTTGGTGGTGATAGCAACTTTATGGGTTTGGTGGTGATGGTGGCGGGTGGCAAAAATTAAAATAGGTAATTGAAGGTGGTGAAGAAGAAAAAATCGATATTGATAATGGTGGTTGTGATATTTGGTGTTAGGTAACAAAGAAGAAGAAAAATTAAAGGCGATATAGTGGTGGTGAAGAACAAAATCAATAGTGAAGGTGGGGGCCGGATATGATTTTCCGATGAAATGAGAATTGAAAATGGGTGGGATTTAGTGATGAAGAAGATATAATTATTAATGAATTAAAATAATTAATTAGTATAAAATATAGTTAATAAAAAAAAGTTAATGTAGCGCTGATGTGGCAACGAGTGTAATACACGTCTCAGGGTGGTAATAAATTCACTTTTGAATAGTAAAAGTGTGTAATAGGTCACCATAATAATTTAAGCGTGTAACTGACTTTTCGGGACAAGTTCAAGAGGAATCAATGCCTTTACCCAAGATGAATAATGTGGGGAAGTTGCTAGCAGTTGTGATAGTTCCCAATAAAGTTTTACATCCACCAGTATTGGATATTTCAAGTCCATATTGCCCTCAACTAGCTAAAGATCCTTGACAGGAATGACAGGAAGGAGAACAAGGCAGTAATAAAATTTCATTTCCAGCTTTCCTTCCTTAAGGTGGAGGAATTTTTTTTGGGAAAATTTCATGAAAGTTTAGTCATCTAATACATGGTAAACATACAGTCCAAAATTTATGTGACAAATTTTTTGCCCAAAACACAATGTGGTATATAATAATATACATTCAATATACAAAAGTTTCATATTTCATTTTTTACAAAAATGTTTAGAACTTATATACAATATTATACATCAATATATAATTTAATACAAAATTATAGGAAAATTTACACAAAATAAACCCAATTGTGAACTATTTATCCAAATTGGACCCAACCCAAAGTATTTGCCCTTAATGGACTCATGACCCAAACTATTTACCCACTTATCTCACTTTTCTCCTTTCTTATTTGGGACAATTACATGGTTAAACAAATATATACTAATTAATTAGTCATCATAGCTATAGTTTTAGTTAATTACCTCTCGCGATCAATATTCAGTGATAATTACGTGGGCTGGGGTTTCGAGTTTGTATAATTCACACGTTCGTATAATTCAGAATTTGTATAATATAATTTGTATAATGTAATTTTGTGAAATATAATTTGTATAACTGTTTAAAGTTCAGATGTTTGTGTTTGTATAAATTTATTATTTTGAGTTTATACAAAAATAGTTCAATTATACAAACTTACCCATGAATTATATAAATCCACCCGCGAATTATAGAAACGAGACAACTTAAACTGTAGCTATAATCGGCAAATATGCAAACTATAACTATGAACCATAATTAAGTCTATTATAGTAGCTATTTACGAAAATTTTCCTTCTTATTTTGCGCATGATATCAGCAATGTCAACATCACTACTATGAATTAATCCTCTGTGATACTCTGTCATATATTGATACCATATTGGTATCATATAGGGCTGAGCTTAATCCTATGTGATACTCCGTCGGTATATTGATACCCTATCAGTATCATATAGGACTGGACTCTTTTTTTAATAAATAAATAAGAAACAATTAAGAGAAAATTATTAAAGTCACAATCTTATTTACTAAACTCTAAATTAGTAGAAAATATATTCTTTGTGATACCCACCGGTATATTGATATCATATCAGTATCATATAGGATTGAGTTTAATCCTCTATGATATTCCGTCGGTATATTGATACCCTATCAGTATCATACAGGATTGAACTCTTTTTTAAGAAATAAATAAGAAAGAGTGAAGAGAAAATTATTAAAGTCACAATCTTATTTATTAAACTCTAAATTAGTAGAAAATATATTATTATTTTTTTCTCTTTTTGTCTTTTTGTAAATTTTAAAAAAAAATTGTATCTAAATTGTGAGTCTTTTTAAAACCGTTTTAAAATTAAAATATTGAAGAATTGAGTATGTAGATATACCATAATGGTATCATGGATGATTGAGTAATCTCATCGAAGGACTGAAGCAAACCTCAATGAAAACACTGCTCAGTTACTCATTGATACCACCAGAGTATATTATATTTTCATGATATCAAGGAGGAAGAAGTAGTCATTCAATGAAGACACTGCTCAGTTACTCTTTGATACCATCAGAGTATATTCATATACTACAAATATACTGTGATGGTATCATAGAAGGAAAAAAGGGAGGGCACTAACATCAGCGCATGAATTATGTCTTTTTAAAATAAAAAGAGGATATGAAAGTAACGAGGCATTTAAGGGTAAATATTTTACTTTTTGGAGGTATAAGTGTTCTTTTTCCAAAATTGTAAGACATATTTATATACTCATATATAGTATTATACAATTTTATATGCTATTATATACAAATCGGTGTTTCGTCAAACTTTGCTAGTTGATTTCTCTAAAACGATAAACAAAATCTTCTGAAAATTTGTGGAGACGAAGATTAGTGATGTCCTATCATTCCCAATAGTTGAGACATTATAAATCTTAATAGAATTTTATGGAGAAATACTCTGAAAATAGTTGGCACTTTGCTCTTGCGATTTCACTATAGTAATTGAGTTTGTAATTAGTGATTTCCTAGAGTAGTGGATGAAATTTTGAGACGATAATTGTTGGATTAGATTTGTCTCATCAAGATATATTATATTTTACAAGTATGATTTTTTGGAGACTGAGAGAGGGATTTGGCCCCATAATAGCCCGCTAGTGCTCTTAATTACTTCTCTTTTGGATCAATTTAAATAAGCATTAAAATTTTTGATGAACTTATATAAACTAACTTTATGCTTTGAACTATAGTATAATTATCTCTTTTAAGGGGGGAGTACTGATTTGACTTAGAAATACTGCATATTGTTATTTTTGCCAATAGAATATATGTATTGAACTAGTTGCCTGCTATTTTGAGCTTATGAATTAGAATTATGTCTTCTTCTTAGACAGCTTTTAGCCTATTTTTTTGCAATTTCCTTTTATTTCAACTTCAAATTGCATCATGATATTTGACACGATCTAGAACTTAGTTATTTAATTGAACTTTAACCTAAGTGTGAAACACATTGTCTAATTAGTTTTATCAAAGCAGTAAATGTAGTAAGTAAAGAACAAACTGGTTTTATGTAGAAACAACTGTCTCACAAAAGGTATAAAAATCACGACCTATACCTCTACAAAATTTAACCCCAACTTCACTAAACCACAATGAGCCTTTCTATTCCTAACAACTCACACACCTTTCAAGATATGTGTTTCCAAATCTTCAAGTTATCCCAACGTAAATACAATAACCCGAATTCAGTTTACTACTCACTAAACTAATATCAACAATAAAACTTAGTGAACAACTCCAAATTTATGTATACTAAAGCTCTTAGCCTAACTCTGTACTAGGACTCAATTCTTCAATGTGTTCCTTCAATGTTCTAGCAGCACATGCAAAGTTAATTTAATCCAAAGCAATGAATTAGTTTAAGTAGGGAGACACTAATCTACACCATTGAGGTAACCATTTCTAAGACAATATCAATACATTTATATAAATATATTAAAACATTGACACGTAATTTTTATCGAACCTATAATTTTATACAATTTTTATTACTTAAATATATCTTTTAAATCTAAATTAAATATTTTAATTTTATCTTATTTTAGTAAGTTTGTTTTTAAAGATTTAAAAACTACAAAAATAGAGTCGCGTTTTAAAGTAAATTTTATATTCAATTTTTTCAAAAGATTTTTTTCAATTAAAAATATATGTTTTTTTTTAATTTAGAATTTTATAAATAAGCTAGCATTTCTTAAATATATTTTTAAATTAGCTATTTAACTTTGCTTATACTTTTATTAGTTCAAGATAGTTTCCTAATATTTTTATCATTATATTTTATTTTTTATATTTGTCTTACAAAACAAAAATCAAATAAGAAACAATAAATCTCAACTCCTCCGCACTAATCCTTACCTCACCCCATTACCCCTATATACACTCCACAACCATCCACTCTCGCCCTCAAATACTCTCTACACCAACATATAACAACACACACAAAAACTCACGTAGAAAGTAAGAAGAAAAAAACAATATAAACCATGTTGGATAATCGATTATCCAATATTGTACGTATCTTGGTCTAAACACCTCTAGATGTTTAACCCAGTTTTTCTCTTTAGTGATCCTCAAACTCATTTTCTTAGATAGACTCTTATCTGGTTTATAAAATAAGTCATAACATGATAGTGAAAATCATCTTTTCACATTCTCTGACGTAAGAGGCGATAGCTTGTGTGGGAGAGCCAAAGTCGTCATGGCTTGAGCCAACACTTGAAAAGCAGCTCGAAACTCCGCATTAGTCACTTGTTTGATCAAATGGTTGGTCGAAACTTGAGGATCTTCTTGTTACACATTATCATTCACATTCCTTCTCACGTATGCTCTTCGAGGGGTCATATCCTGAAAAGCATCGGATGAGGATTAGGAGAGAGACATATAGAGTTACATTATATCGCACGACTTTAGAATAATGAAAGAAGTAGAATTTCACAAACATCTTATAACCTCTCATTCATAAATGTGGCGCACTTCACACTCATGAACAAGACTACTCGACGTGGCTTATGAAACATCCTAGGACCTTTCTGAACCTTGTGCTCTGAATACCAAGTTTGTCACGACCCAAAGTACACCCTGGACGTGACATGACGTATAGGACCCCAAGAGGCCCTACACAAGTCACTTTGCATACATTATACAAGATAATAGAAATAAAGAGTTTGAAAGATAGCATTTCACATTTCAAAAGAGATTGACAAAAGCGGAAGTCTAACATAAGTCTAAATAGTCATCTAATACATCATAAGGAAAATGATTGGGACGGAACTCATACATCACATACAAAGTATGAAAACAAAAATGACATAAAACAATAAAATCATTTCGGTCCTCGGAACATGAGGACTCATGACTCTTCGAAGCCAATGAAACCAAATAGCCACGAGTATGGGAGGTAGGAACGTCAAACCCTACATTAGTTAAATAGTGTAAGCACGGGTATGCATTAGTATATGAAATGTACTAAGTATGGGGTAATATGCATAAACATATGCATGATATCATGAATGGCTATAGGCATGATCGTTCTTTGAACATTTAAAGACTTAAGGAAGAAATGACATGTAAATCATGAAACATGGTTAAAACATTGAAATAAGAGACATGAGGAAAGCTTTGAAGCAATAGTGATTTTGTGGGTTATTAGCGTTAACCGACACTAAGACCATGCGAGCTATATCATGGAATCTGGTATATCCCTCATACCGAAAGAAGGGGAATCTACTTGCCTAGGCATACTCCATACATATCATCATTTGCTAAAGGGGATCCACTAACTAGGTCATTTAAGAAAATCCTACGGGGGCACGTAGTTTGGGACTAGAAGTTGCTATTAGAGACTACCCTAATTGAGCCTCCACCTCAAAGCCCTCTCGGTGCTAAGTCTAAATCCCAATGGAATAGATAAAAGTCATATATCATTTTAACATAGAAAAGGCAATGATCAATACCAATCCACACTTTTGAGATCAAAACATAGAATAACTCCTTAAACGTAATTCAACATCGATGAGAAAATCTTTCACCAATGTGAATTCATTTGTGAGAAATACCTTTCACAATCATGATCATCATAGTAAGTGAGAAATTCTTTCACAATAGCATTGATACTTTCCTTTTAAAGCATCCCCAAATCATTTATAATTATTTCATAAAAACATGCATATCTTCATATTTCCATAGTTCATAGTTCATAGTTCAGGGTTCATCATAGGATCATAGTCAAAAAATATAATTTAGGTATGGGTCAATGCAATTTCAGCTAAATATCATAGATTAACATCAAATTATGCATTAGAAGACTTTATCAACAATAATCACTCATAATTGGATGAAACCCACATTGTTGAATTGAAATCATAATTTGATCAATTAAAATTGAATTGGAAAGTTGGAACCTTTGGAGACTCCATGAAGGAAAAGAGTTCATGGGTGAATACCCACATACCTTGCTATTCAAAGCCCAAGAAATATGGTGAAATAGAGACTTGAATGGAACCCTAGCTCTTCTTTTTCTTCCTTAGGTTGAGTACTTGGGGATGATGAATTTGGTCAAGTTTAGGGAATTTAGGAGAATGAATTGAAAGTGGATAATTTGGGGCTTAAAAACCTTATATGGGGCTTATGGTAGAAGGAAAAATGACGTAGTATAGGATTCAAATAATTAGGAAAAGATCCAAAATCTCCTTTAAAATAACTATCGAACTCGACCTATGATTTGGACCTACAAACCGTAGGACTGTCTACCGTGCGTACTGGTCAACCGAAGACCAAGTACAGGTACTGGGACCATTATTTTAGACTAACTTTGACAGACATGTCAATGGCTCGTAGATCATCCTACGAACCGTAGACAGCAACCGTAGAAACCAACCTTAACCTTCAAAATTTTACTAAGTCTGGGACTTACCGACGAGACTTATCTACGACTCGTACAAGGGATGATAGATCGTCTTGGTGAATCGTACAAAGGGTACTAGGGATTGTTTTTTAAAATTTTATTTCTCTTCTTCCTACAACTGTCATCTATGGCCCGTAGAAGCTTCTAAGGTTCGTAGATGGGACCTGTAAAACCAGACTACAGCCCAAAAAGTCATTTTCTTTTTTTTTTACCAAAATCCTAAGTGTTAGATTAACTCTATGCTTTATGAATTTGGTATGACTGGAAATTTGTGGACTGAAGCCTTATTTTCAGTTAGTCATATTTTTAATCGAATTCCTACCCTGAAACGTGATGCATCTCTATGAACTTTGGAAGAATCGAAAGTCAAACATAAATTAATATAAAGTATGAGGTTGTTTGGCTCATGTTAGATTACCAAATCAACATATGACTAAGATTGTCTATAGATGAATATATTATGTATTTATTGGTAATTCAAAAATCAGTAAAGCTTATAGATTTTTAAATCTTAAGACCCCAAGCCCTGACACAATTATTGAATCGTTACATGCTAACTTTTTTAGCATATATTTCCTAAGAAAATCTTTGAAATAAAATACAAGTTCTTCTATATCTCCTCTTAAAATAAAATAGTTGAGCCCTTGGAAGAAAGTCAATCAAGACATTACAAGATCAACCAAATTGAGAGACTTTAGACCTAATTTTCAAGTTTATTTAGTTGAAAAGGATCCTGAAAGTTATGTTGAAACAATGTATTCACATGTTGCTCCTTTCTGGCCTGAAGCTGTTGAAGATAAATATGCATTCTCTTCTGTCAAATAATACATGAATTTTATCACATCTCCCTCCTGAATATAAGTCTATTGATTTTAGATGGATTTTTAGAAAGTAATTGAAATCTGATGGTATTTTAGATAAGTAAAAGACTCATTTGGTAGCAAAAGGTTTTACTGAAATGAAAGATATTGATTATTTTGATACTTTTGCACCTATAGCTCAGATGACTTCTATAGTTCTATTCGACTCTTGATTGCTTTAGCAACAGTTCATGGTCTTGCAATTTTATAAAAAGGATGTGAGACTACATTTCTTAATGGAGAACTACATGATGATGAAGAAGTTTACATGAAACAATCAGAAGAATTTGTCGTTTCTGGTCAGGAACATAAAGTTTGAAAGCTTCTTAAATCTCTTTATGGATTAATACAAATCCAAAATAAAGGAATAAGATTTCAGAAGAGTGAATGTCCCTAATATCAAAGATACATGTATCTTGTATCTAAATGTGCATTGTAAGGGGAGAGAGAGAGTGAGCGAGGGAAAGAAAGTAGAAAGAGAACCAATTAAGAAAGTTGACACAAGATCAACCTAGAAACACTAATTATAAAAAACCATATTCATACAACTCAAGCTTGAACTTGTCCTCCTTAGATTTCTACAATGAGAAAAATTGAACAAAATCAATGTAAAAATATACATCAAAATCAATGATAAGGTTTTTAAGAATAGACATCAAAATCAATGAATATTTTTTGGGACAATTATACACTAAATGAACATTCGATCATTTTATTTACCAAAATATATGACCATTTTCTTTCGTCTGGCCCAAACATCTCAACAAGCCCCACACCTCAGTGAATGATGGCCAGATCCAATGAAATTAACATTTTAATGGTCAATCTTCTTAGCAAGTATGTGAAAGCCTCAACTCATGCAATTGTTGTCTTTAGTCAGCAAAGTAAATAAGACTAAAGTGCAGGAAAATGACTTATATAAATTAACAATCTTACAGAGAGATTATTCATTGTCGGTAGTCCGGTAATGCAGTAATGAATTAAAAACTGACGGAGATCGAAAATAAGGCGTTGATGGGTTAGATAAAAAAACAAATAACATATTATTTATATAATATTGATATATTACATAATTATTTATGCTTTATCCATGTTTATATACCACTTATATAATATCTATACATGTTTATACACCATTTATACAATAACGATACATCACATATACACTATATAACTATATATACGTACAATATATGTACATTGTATATACACTTCATAAATATTGATCCATTATACATATAATATTGATACATTACATATACACTACATACCTATTTATACATTATATATACATGTTCATACACCATTTATACAATATTCATACATATTTATACACTATCTATACAATATTGATACATTACATACACACTACATAACTGTTAGTTATTAAAAAAAATTAAGAAAATAGTTATTTAACCACGGTCAAATTGTAGCTAGTAAAAAATAAGTTAAATTGTGGCTGATAAAAAAGTAAAATAATGTTATTTAGCCACGGTTAAACCGTGGTTAAATAGCGAATTTCGCTATATTCATGTAATTATTTTCTTGGCTATATTTTTGTAAACTAATAACTTTTTGGTTCATATTTAAAATTATCCCTATTTTTTTAAAACTCCATCCAGTCAAACTAGGATCCTAAATTGGATCAAAACGAGAAAAATAAAATACGGTGGGTGTACGTACAAGGTTATAACAATAATCTATGTATTTATATAGTTTTCCCTTTGAAAAGTTCACAACACAAATTTGTATGTTGTATCTTTAAGGTATATATTTTACGTGATTGTATATCCAAAAGATTTTATCAATTCAACGTTGAAAAATATTCCTTCACTTGAGTATTTATTAAATGAATTTGTTAATAAGTAATAAGTTGACAAATTTTAGATAAAAATAAGAGTTAGAACCATAAAATTCAATTCAAAAAGTTTATTACTTGATATACCATACTTTAATATGCTTATTGTAATGCTTGAAAATCTAAGAAAAAAATTATAATTAACTTTATTCAACACTTTTTGACTATTGATTTTTATTTCATACAGAGTATTACACTAACTTATTAAAGATTTGAAGAAACAGAATACAAACAGAAAACATGTGAGAAAACAAAACAACATTTTTTTGATTTCTTTTATTTGAAAAAGATTAAAGAGAATAAAATAATATAAATTTTGAGAAGAATTATACTTTTTATCATAAATAATTATTTTCTTAATACATATGCCTTATTTTCTTAAGCATAAACCAGCCTTGAAATGGTAGGGAATAATAGAAAATAGGGTAAAAAAAAGGATGTGTAGTTAGAAAAATTATATAACTACACATCCTTTTTTTTACCCTATTTTCTATTATTTCCTACCATTTTAAAAAATTACAAAAATCCCTTTTTTTCCCCTCAAATTCTCTCATTTCCAGATAGATAACTTTCAATCTTCCAACTCCACTATTTCCTCCCTTTTTGCATGCCTATAATCACTCCACTATATCACTAGTTACCTTCATCACTCATTTATTTTGAATTTTAAATATTTTCTCTCTCCAGTTAATGTTTTAAAGTTAATCAAGAGGTAGTTATTCATTTATTTTTTTCTTTCCAGTTCTTTTTTTTTTACAGGAAAACACGAACAATAGGCTCAATTTATTGACTATGTATCATATGTTTGTTATGTATGTGCAGTACTATTTTATAACTAAATCATTGTTTATCATATTCATATTATTTTTTTATATATGATACATAGCTACGTCAAATTATACGGGCAAGATACATAAATGCTAATTTATACTACATGTATCGATCTCAAACCAAACAACTTATGGGCAACAATTACATGTTTAATGTATCCCCTAACAATACAATACTTGTCAATTTAAACGAGATACATAAATAGTATTGTATCATAAACTAATTTTTTAGATATGATACGTAAATTCGAATTTATACTAAATGTATCAATTACATAGCAACTACCACACGGTAATGTATCGATCTCAAATCTAACATCTTATGAGCAACAATTATTTATTTAATGTATCTAGTATAAATACAATACTTATCAATTTAAACAAATATATAAATAGTAAAATACTAAGTAACAAAGATATTCATGATGTATCTTCTCAAAATTTTTGACAATTTTGAATCAAAATTGAAAGGATCTTTAATAAACTAGGAGAAGAATTTTGAATCTCAAAATTTTCAACAATTTTGATCTTCGATGAACTGGGAGAAGAAAAAATCTTGAATCTCAAAAATTTTGATAATCTTGAATCAAAATTGAAAGGATCTTCAATGAACTTGAAGATTCAAAAGGAGATCATTTGTCCAACAACAATTCCATCACTTTTGTATCCTTCATAACTCACCTCGCTCACCCAAAATTTCGACAAAAGTTTTTGAATCAAATCTGAAAGTTTTCTTCGTTGAACGGGAGGAGCAATTTGAAATTTTGAATTTCTTCGTTCTGTTAGGATTGCCTCTGTATGATTGAGAGTAAGAAAAAACGTAAGCATAATTTATGGGATTTAATTAATTTCCAGATTTTATTTCCTTTTTAGCGCAACAGAAAGATTCTTCTTGTATTAGAATTAGTGTATCCGGATGGTGAATTAATGTATCTGAATGGTGACTCATGTATCCGGAAGGTACAAATTTTGAGGGATTTTTGTAATTAGAAAAAGAATAAGAATAGGATGTAATTTACTCTTTACAGTATGAGATTTATGTAAGTTATACTATATATATATATATCTAAGAACAAAAGAATTCTATCATCAAGTAAATACTCCTTGAGTTCATGGTTTTACAACGTAGAACTCTAGCATTCAGTCCTTGAGTTCGTACTCCAACATATTGTGGTGGAGTTTCACTTGTTAAAAATTTAAACTTCAGCACCATATATTTGTTGGACTTTTTTGTATTTCAGTTAGAATACTTTTTATTCAGATCTTATCTCTACATTAAAAAGTTATTATTTCTCAATTACATTTTAAATGATAACTAAATATTCATAGGGATTTCCCCCTTATACTCCATTATGGGATTTTTACATGAATATTCACCCGGGATAAAAAAAAAATCATCCATCTGTGTATGCTTACCAAATTTTCTTATTAAAATATTACACAATATAGATTGTACATTGTATATCTTTAAGGTATTTATTTCACATAATTGTATACTTGAAAGTATACACTGTAATATATTATTATAAGGTAAACAACATGTGAATTATGTGTCTCGAAGGTATACAACGTACATATCTGCCGGTATTTTTGTAAATAATTTTTCTTAAAGTTGGATTATAATGTTTTTACCATATATTGTTGAAAGTCATTGAAGAATTAACTTAAATAGTCGCTCACTATATTTCATAAACTAAAAAATATCCGAGAGATTTATAATATACATGTATATAAATATCGTATATAGTCAATGTATAATGTATCTATACCACCTGAGAAAAGTAAACATTGAATTTAAAAATCCTAAAGTTATTACTATAATAATCATATCAGTCATGGGGAGGTCTTTTTATCAAACTATTCCAATGACCAGTATGAAGCTCCTGATGGTGATAATTTGCACTCAAGAATTTAATTTTCACATCATTTTTTGGTCAAAATGGCTATAGTTACTCATCAAGGTAAAAATGAAAGCTAATAAGTGGAAATTGTAAGATATAATTATGTAAAAGGTAGTAGTAATAAAGAAGTTAATGAGTATCTTTAGGTTGATCACTTTCAAGTCATTATATTTTTTGCAAATCTTATGCTGTTTGAATGAAGGAGAAAGGTACATTATATAGTTCCCTTAGAGCCATGAATACTCAAGTGTTTGATGACAAGTAGATCAATTGGCATATATCTTTAAGTCCTATCAATACTTCAATAATGGATTCCCACTAGACTTATATTGAAAGAGTCCTTTTAGCTTTGGCTCCATCCAATGAGAAAAAAGTGTACCCACTAAATTGTACATGTTGGGTAGTTGAGTTAATAGTGGATGAACATGAATTTTAAGGTTCTAAATCTTGAAAAGATAAAAGCATGATTATGAATCATGTTGCCCTAGATGTTAACCTAAGTATTTTTAGTGTTCTCCTTAGTTGTAATGTGTGGTTTTTTATAGTGCATTATGCAAAGTGCAAACCCCACAAAATAAGAAATCTTGTGAGATGAGGACATTTGAATTATAATTAGGCTAGTGGAGAAAATGATGTCTGCATCAACCATGTGTCAAAAAATAGTTTGAATTATTCCTCCATTATCTCTTTCTAAGTCTTTGCTTTCCAACCACTCATTCACTACAAGAAATCAGAGTTTCGGTGATGACTTATCTTATCACTACAAAATGAGATAAATCAGTGGCGATAAATAAATGTTACCACAAAATGTACAGTTTTGGTGGCGATCTTTGTACTTGCCACGAAAGATAACATATTAGTGGGGACTTGATCATCGTCTCCACAAATAATCCTACTAAATATAGCTGAAAAATTAATTTGTTGCGACGAAGAAATTGTCTCTATAAAATGTCTTTTGGCGGCGACTTTGTAGTCTTCACTAATTCTGTTGTTTTTATAAAGATTTTGACGGTAAGTTTAAAGTTTTATTACTAATGTGTTTGGTTCATTATTTGTACTGAATGTTTCAATCACGTAATACAACAAATAATTAATAAAAATAGTAGTGGACTTTAGTATAAATTTTAAAAATTATCTATTTTTTAGGATAAGTAAATTTTAAATAATATTTTGTTAATGACAATTAAAACTCATTTATCTATATCGACAATAAAAAATAACATAAAAGTGAAACTTAAATATACACATACACGAACATATAAACCCACAAAAATGTGAATATATATATATATAAACCTCATACCAAACACACTTGTACATCTTTGATTTAGTGAATGTACAATAAAAAAAGTGAGATTGACTTTTAGTCATTTGGATATGGAAAAATACAATATGGGGTTTACATTGAAAAAAATTTATCGTACAAACTCTTTCCAGTTACTGGCAGACATCAAATTTAATCTACATGAATTGTGGGTGGTAAATTTTGTGCAATTGTTTGGGTGTATAGATGATAATATAATATACTATTTCTATAGAAGTTAAATTTGAAAAATGTGAATGAAGTTAAAAATAAAATAAATAATGGGAAACAAGAAAGTTGATCGGATGGTAAGCACCCCTCACTTCCAACCTTAAGGTTGTGAATTTGAGTCACCAAGGAAGCAAAATGTGGAAGCTCATGGGGGAGGGATTAAAATAAAATGGAATGGGGTAATATGAAAAAGAAGTTATTTGTGTATCTGAAAAGTAGAAAGGCATTGGATTAAAAACAAAATAATTGTCCACTTTTTTCCAATAGTTTATGTTTTTATTTGCTGGTTTTCGTGGTAATTTTAATACATTTTTGAGGCGGCATTAGTAGCCACAAAACCTAGACCTTTGGTGGCGGCTTGTGTTGTTTCCACGGAAAAGTATCAATCACTTTGTATAGTCAACGATTCATGAATCGCCATACAGGTTAATAACGATATTTTGATATTTTATGGCGATTTGTATCGCCACAAAAAAATTCTTTTCTTGTAGTGATTGTTATCAATTCTTGATGATTCAACTAGAGAAATTAACAAATCTCTTTAGTTGGCTTTCATTCCACTCCATTACTTTACCAATTGATCCCAATTCACCAAAAAAGTAAGGTTATGACAAAGTCATGAAAATTCCCATATAAAGTAAACACAATGTGGAAGGTCATTATTCTACATGTATATATGGGGTGTTACATGGCCCCAAATTCCCTTCACCTTTCTCTATCAACTATTTGTATATTTAGTGTGTGGAGCCCATTTCATAAAGAGCATATGCGTTGTAAGAAAACAAAGGAAATTGAAGATGGATGAGTAGATATGTGCCATAATCATACTGACACAATAAGGTAAGGTTAAGTTTCACATCTTGGGGCCCCTCCCTACACATTTCTTTGATAGTATCCATACTTTTGTGCTAGGTTTTGTCCCCTCTATAGATCCTACTAAAATTCTATCTCAGGTCAATGAAGTGGGAATAAGGATAAATCCCTAAAGCAGACAACTTCTGGTGACACCCCTTTCCATTTCTTAATGATATTGGGTCCACACCCTCATTTAGTCTAAAATTTTGGGACACAAACATGGGCCAAGATAATTGGATCCTACATTTTGGGTTAGATGGGGACCATCAACAATACTATAAAAAACATTGAATGTGGGGTGACCTAAATTGTTGGATTGTTAAGTCTCCTTTAATTAGATTTCATCTTCATGATATGTCCATGTTCTTGTAGGGTGAAAATGATGTAATTGTGACATTTACTTGTCATAAAGGACATTCACATGAATCAATCAAATACTTACTTCAAATTATTGTCACACCAAAATATCAAGTTTTTAACTTTTTTCAACAAGGGGCAGAGATTTTGGTTTTAACCTAGCAAATCACCAAGGAATTCAACTATTAATTCCAATAAGGAGAGCTATCCCTTTCATTGCTAGACATTGTATACATTTTGGTCCCACTAAATTGATACTCCCTTCATTTTAAATAAAATATCACTTAATTTGAAACGGAGGGAATAAACGAAGAGGGAACCCACCTCTCATTTAAACCAAAAGGCAAGACAAGTGGTGCAAAAGTGGTTGAGATGATATATATATATATATGGTAATGTTAAATGGCCAGAATTTAGCCAAAAATTTTAAAAGTCTATAATATCCTTTTTATTTTAAAATAAACTGATCTTTTTTTCATTCTTTAATTAAAAGGTATTAAAGTTAAAAGAGTAAAAATGTTTAAAAAGATAAAATAACATAGTGTGAAATATGTTATTTTACCATTCTGGCCAAATCTTCTGGCCAAAATGATTTTTTCATATATATATATATTAACTCTGTTGTACATCAGTTTTTTGTGGAAAATAGCAATGGGTCCCAGAAATGCAATCTTATGACAAGAACCTCTTTCAACTTTATATTTCTTTATTTCTTCAACAAGATGGCCAATTTCTTGAAGTAAAGGGAAGCTTAAATCATAATTACTCCTCCTTTGTCATATTTTAGTTGTTATTTTAGCTTATTTTTGTGCTCAGAAAATAATAAATTTAATTTAATTTAATTTAGTAAGTTATGTTTATTTATTAAATATTTTTTTAAAAAATTAATTAGTGTTATAAAGAATTATCTTTTAAGATAAAAAATATTATAAAATACCATTAATGATTTTAGTTTAAATTTTTAAAGTAATAATTATTTTTAAGATAACTTTTTTATAGTTAAAATGACTGTTAATTTGGGGCAAGTATCATTTTTCACCTACCAATGAAAAGAAGATGTACATTTGGATGAACATAATAAAGAATGCAAGGACATGCTTGATGCTCTTAAATATCAATCGTTTTGACAATGAAAAATCATTTAATTGATTAGTTATATGAATATTCACCTTATTGTTGCATCTAACGAAAAAGAATAAGAAAAAAAATAAAATTATAAATAATTAGGGAGTACTTATCATATACTCTCTCTTTGATCCTAATTACTTGTTTACTTTTCCTTTTTTAGTTGTTCCTAATTATTTGTCCAATTTGACAAATCAAGAAAGGACAAAAAATTTTACCTATTATACCCTCAATTAATTACTTTGAAAAAAGTAGAACTTCTTGAAAATCTTAAGTTTTTAATTCAGTCACTTCATAATTAATAGGGGTAAAATAGTAAATTTATTATGTCAATTATTATTTTCTTAATAGATGTGTTAATTTAAAAATGGAAAAATAATCAGGGACGGGAATATTGTGCACTGCACCCAAGCCAGAACAATCAAAGCACTCATTCCTCTCAAAGAAAAGTAGAGAGGAATGATTATTCAGCCCAAGGGAAAATGGGCATAGCATTGGATGCCACACATTGACCAGACAACAAGGCGGCATTTTAGTAATGCTCATGACCCTGTTGGCTATTCCCAATAGACCTATACTAATTAAGGATAAAGTACTCCATAATATTAAATTGACACATGATATTTTATTATATTTTAGAAATAAACCTATATAGTAATTGATTGAGAAACTTTGGTCTCATAATTAATTTAATATTTTTTTTATATAAGTGACTCTTTATTGGGTAAAACACAATCCAGGTGTACGTGACATGAAAAGAGGCAAGAACATGAAAAACAAAAAAAAGGTTACAAGAAAAGGCTCGAGAACCAGGAAATTTGGGAGAGCATCCTCGGGAAAGAAAGAGAAGATAGTATGATAGGATCTAAAACCAATGAAGAGACAAGGTTTCAGAAGATTCAAGTGTGTAGACTAGCCTCATACATCTTATCTTTACAAGAATATTAGCTAGGATTATTAAAAATATCACTGTGTGGTCCTTCATCAATGGTCTCAGTAGGATAGGGCATATTTGGAGCTTTTCTATTGGCCAAAGCCTCTTCATTGTAACCTATTTAAATATTTTGAAAGATTCATAGGGTTAGTCATGCTGTACTTTAGTCTATTATATCATTGGTTGAGGATAAGATGGTGGATTCAAGTCTCATCACATCAGGTCATAGTACGGATGCATCATAATGAAAAATGTTCAGAGTAAAATGGTAGATTTACGTTTTATCGCACCAAGAGGGTAATACATCAATTTGAGTTTTGATGCATCATGATGATAAGATATTGCGTTCGAGTCTCATAGAATTATGGTCTAACGCGCCTCATATGGGTAAGACATTGAGTTTGAGTCTCAATGCACTATAGTGATGATAAAATGATGACTAAGACAAAACTAATATAATTTTTTTTTATGAAAAGTTGTGAAATTTGTCCCATTAAATTTGCTTTATTCCCTGAAGAGAATATGGTAGCAATACATGATAAGTTTGAAATCCGTCAAATTGTTTCATCCTATCGTATGAATGTTGTAGCAATGAATAATAAGTCTGAAAGAAGACAAGAGATTGAATGTATGAATAAGGGCGTCGGGGACAGAATTATAATAGTCATCATTGTGGTAATTATAAAAGGAAGAACATTATGAGTTCTCCAAATAGACCTTCAAGATGTGAAGGTAATTTTTATCATCAATATGATATCAAAGGTCATTGGACACGAGGTTGTTGTGCGAACTAATAATTTGATAAATTTATAAACCCTCCATCAAAAGAAAGGAAGATAAAGTGGTGGTACACTTGACCTTTCAAAGTGATGTTGAGGTGTGTCGTGCTAAAATGATAAATTTTAAGGACATGATAATGAACTTATAATGCAAATTTATGAAACACATACAAATGATTAGTCCATTTCTTGAAGAGAGTGTGATTTCTGAAAAGCATCATGAATGCTCGATGAATCTGAAAGTGAATGGATCAATATGTGATAAATGCATTGTGGATTGGATAAATGCATTATAGATTGGATACATGCCACAACTCACCTCTACGGGAGGTTTGAGAAAAATAAATAAATTTTATTTTGTCATAACGGTCTTGTTTCTTGTATATACACATGGGCATGATAATGAAATCATATGCAAAAGTAAACTAGAAGTTTACTGAAATAAAGATAAGTGGGCATGACCGGTTGATCATTTCGGTTCAAATGTGATGCAAAAGTAATTGAATATCCACGCGACTATATGATGAAAAAAATAAAAGATTCTTTACGAATTCTCTTGTATTGGTTGTTCTCATAATAAATTGGTCGTTGTATCAACTAAGGTTGGGATTGTATTTCCTGAGGTTTTGGAATACATAAAAATGTAAATATGGGTCTATTCACCTGCCATGTGGATAGTTTTCAACTATATATTTTAATAGTTGTATCTATGGTATGGTCACATGTGCTTTGTTGTCAACTTACAAATTGATTTTTGTAAGGTTGTTTTCTCGAATTATTTAATTAATAGCACAGTTTGAAATTATGAAATTACGATGAAAATACTGGTTGGTTTAGCATAAATTGTATGCCTTCAATTATAGCTAAACCATTGGTACAAGAATAAAACTCCCAAATAAGATTTGGTATGAGGTGAGTTTATTTAACATAACAGCACATGTACACATCAAGCCGATAAAATTTCTCCATCATAATTTGTTCAGAGTTAAGAATCAAACAATTTCCATTGAACTTCAAATGTGTGATATCTAATTTAAATGTGCTACCACCCACAAAGATGGATCCACAAATAAAGTTAGGGTAGAGGGGGAGAGATGATTGACAACTAAAAATTATGATGAATTATCTAGATCCTCGTTAAAAAATTAAACTTGAAGTTCAAGAGATAATTGCCAAGTGTATTTGCTTACTCTTTGTTACAATTCAGTTGCAAATGCTCCAATGAGAAGTCCTTCAAGGACAGAATATATGGTATGTCTGAAGCTTGAGAGACCAATCGATTCCAAATGTAAAATTTCTTGAGGAAGGAGAGGAGCAAATGATCAAGATGGTCATGATAATGAGGCAATTGCTTTAAAGAAGCACGACGACATAACACTTCATAAAATCTTGGCAAAAGGTTTAGGTACTTGAAATGATAAAAAATGAAGAGATCTCAATAAGTTATGTCGTATTGGAATCGAGTTAAATGACCGTCGACAATATCTTCAATATGAAGTAGCGCTCAATAATATAAATGGTGACGATGATCTTGAATTCAACTTTGTCACATAGTGTAGACAAATAAATGATTGACTAAATAAATTTACAATTTAAGTATATTTTATTTCACTTGGAAAAATGATGTTTTAAACTTATAGTCTATAGATCAAGGTATAATGTCAGTGAGAGTACAAATAAATTATTGTGTAAAAATATAAATGATTTGTACCTTAGGGGCATAAATATTTTTCGCAAAAGTCCTGACATTGTATGGAGATGTTTTCTCCTATGGTGGATATAACGAGGTTTGTTTTGATCTGAAAATATATAAAAAACTTGAATGCATATAATAAATAATTGTCATGTCTAGCTAGAAATGAAGGTTATATGAAAATCATTGAAGAATTCAAGGTGCCTTAAACGATGAAGGTTATAAGAAAGGATTTAAAAGGAATTAAAGTGATTCCATTGAGTTCTTTAATGGTTGTGATATTGCTTAACATAAAGAAAGATCAATTCCGATTTGATGAATTTAATTGAAAAATATCATGTATTAGTGCAATTGGTGTACATACAGATTATCGGTTATGCAAATGTTAGAAGATATTACATAACCAAAGTTATGTGAGGGGATTATCATATTATCATTCAAGTAATGTCAAGAAATTAACAAAGCAAGTGACTCAAAACATAAAAGATTTGTGATTTTTTTTAGAAGAAGAGACGAGCTTCAACAAAATTGAAATGTTCAATCTCTGAATCTAAAAATATTGATTATGCAGATGCCGGATATTTATTTGATCCTCATAAATCTCAATTTCAAATGAATTTTTTGTTTACATGTGGAAGCATAATAATATTCGGCATTCTATGAATCAAACACTAGTAACCACTTCTTTAAATCATACAGAAATAATATTCATCCATGAAGTAAGTCTAGAGTGTGTTTAGTTGGGATCAATGATCCATCATATTTAGGAAATGTGTGATTTACTTTGGAAAGGAATATTTCAGCCACTATGTACGAAAATAATTTTGTATGTATAGCTCAATTGAAGGGAGGATACAATCAGAGGATACCTGACAAAATATATTTCACCAAAATTCATTTTCAAACATAATCTTCAATAAAATTTTCACGCCCCGAGCCTATACTCTGGACGTGGCCGGCACTCGAGAATCATTATTGGTTCCCAAGCGAACTCTTGGTCTGGCTCATTACTCAGCGAAAGACTTACTCAAGGAAAATGAAAACTCCAAATGCATAAATAACTTTAAAAACTCAATTTAAACTCAACTCCAATAATTGTCTGAAAATAATTTAACAAGTATTATTTAAATGTCTCATGACCTCAAAACATTACAACAACGAAGGAAATAATGATAGACTCCTCAACCTTTAAGCTATCTATGAAGCCTCTACTATTACAAGAGGATTATCGGGACAAGACCCACGAAATCCTAATAAAATGAAGAGTAAAAGTAGAACCCTTCGGAAGCAAGGAGGCTCACCAAAGCTAACTGAAACTGCAAGTGGTATCAACGGAGCGTCTGTTGATGACCCTGAATACCTGTATTTGCATCATGAAAGATGCAAGCAAAATGGTGTTAGTACATTGAATGTACGAGCATGTAAGGGGAACTCTAAAGCATAAACATAAACTTGAACTAATAAAAAGGAACATACTTACCTCATCTCCTCTCACTGATCAACTCGACTAAACTCAAAAATACTCAACTCAAAGATACTCAACTCAAAAATACTCAACTCAACTCAAGGATAAAGCAACAATAAAAGATGCAATATATGAAAAACTTTTTAAACAATAGATAATAACTCAATTGTATGTAAAAATACAATATTAACTCAATTGTATGTAAAAATACAATAATAACTCTTATTTGGGAGATTCTCTAACCGACAACCATCACTATGAACTATGTGATGATACAACGTCTCGTCCACGCTGCCATAATTGTCCTATTCCTTGCCGGAGTATAAGACATCCTCAACTAAGTAAATCCACTAATCTATGCTTAAAAGCAATAAGGAATCATCTAAAAAGTATGACCCTTTACCCATGTTGGCATACAAGGTTTATGAGGACTTTAATTTGTTTGAACTCGTCCCCATATCGGTGCTCAATGCTACTTCCAATAATATAACTCATGCTCATATGTTTAAAAACATTTCCTCATCCTCAAACTTTAAGATTATTACTCAAAAGATTCTCTTAAAAGATATTTTGCTCAAAAACTCCTCATGAACTCATTTGGAAATCAAGGTTTCCTCTCGTTTTTAAATGTAAAACATTTACACTTGGAAATACTTAGTTCCCTTTATTCATTTTGAAAACAGGAGTCTCAACTCTCATAATTCTCATACTCATTTACTCAAGTCTTTAAACATATTATAAATAATTGTAAAAGACTTCTCAAAATAGGGTTCATGCCGAATTATGGACATGAACGACTCAATTCAAGGGTTTCAATAACCATATATATAACTCGATACTCAGAACTCAATAACTCCAGAACTCAAGGACTCGATGATACTACTCATCTCAAGAATACTCGACTCATAGGGTTCATGCAGAATTATGGGCATGAACGACTCAATTCTAGGACCTCCCTGAATAACATATAGTAATCCCATAATTTGGAATATAGTTTCAAAAGGATTAGGAACTCAATACTCAAGAACTCAGAATTCGAAAATACTACTCCTCTCAATAATACTCAATTCATAGAGTTAATGTTAAATTATGGACATGAGCGACTCGACTCAAGGATCTAAATGACAATATAAAACTCATGGGTACAACTTTTCTCATTCTCATGCTTAATTCCTCAAAACTTAGCTCAAAGCTATAGTTAATTTCAAAGGAATTCTCACCTTGACTCAGAGACTTTCTCAAAATGGGACTCAAAGGTTTACTCTAACTTTATTCTTAATCTATACTCTAATTTGAAAAGTGAAATTAAGAGACATGATTAGGATATATGAAGGATCTCTCAATGATTTATGAAGGTTTAGATAGTTTGGATTAAAAAGGAAATGAAAGCTCGATTCAAAGGGACAAGTACGGATCGAAAAATGGAGAAGAAGGTGGCCTGAAGCTCCGTGGGAAGAGGTGGCGCCTCACGCCAGGCCTCCTACTACTGGAGGTCAATTCTGGCGCAGTGCTGGCGCCCCACGCCAGCCCTCCTGGCCCATCTGGGGCGCGCCGCCCCAGCCTTTTTTCAGAACAACCGAAGAATTTTCTTCTCAATTTTTGGGGGCCTAATTCACATAGAATCAATTGATTCCTTCCAAACTTTCTTAGATTTATCAACTCAACACAAGTATATGAAAAACTACTTGAAATCCCACAAGAATTACACTCGTTCGCAAGATCCTCACCTCAAGAATTCAACAAGACTCCATTAACAAGGAATGGAGCTAAAACCTCAAGAACTCAAATCATTCAACCTCAAGTATGAAATTACGAATAAAAATCACATGATTGGCGTGTGGGTGAACGAACCCAACACTATGAGAACTTACATACCTTGAAAGAACTAAGTTCTTGCCGCAATCTTAGATGAACACTTGGAACCTTGAACCTTTTCTGCTCTTGAATCTTCTTTCTAAAGTCCTAAACATTTTGGGGGTGAATGAAATTGATTATAATTAGTTTAGACCCTTAATTTGGATTAATTCACGCTTACGCTAAGTGGGGTAAGGAAAAGACCAAAATACCCCTCCTTAGTTCGGATGGAAAAGCCTTAACTAGAGAGGCTGCACTCAAACGGGAATATCTCCCTAATACGAACTTGGATTTTAGCAAACTTGGTGGCGTTGGAAAGAGAACTCAAAGATCTTCGATTTGATACTTTATAGGCTACCTAACTCTTTATGTGCTAAAAGTTATAGTTGTTTGAAGTTGACCCAAAACTTAAAAAAACTTACGGATGACTTGAATGAATTTCTCTTTAGTTCTTGTTGAAACTCGAGGTGCTATATCTAGTGACCTTAACACCTAAGAAAATTTAAAATTTCTAGAAAAAATCTTATTCACACACGAAGAATGGTTCGAGTCTTAGCTCAAAAAATTTCGGGGTATTACAATATCTCCTCTTTGGGATCATTCGTCCTCGAATGACGGCTGGACTGAGAATGGAACAGGGTTAGTCTTACCATCTCTTGTGACTCATGAACTTGCCTAATAAGATAGGCTAAACTAATTAATACCAAGAGTTGGGACTTTCTATAGCACCTAATTCAAGAACTAATTTATACCAAGAGTTGGGACTTTCTATAGCACCTAATTCAAGAACGATTTTGGTGTGAACATAGTCACGCTCTCTCTAAAGTTATCTTATCTGAAACAACGGAAGTCTGGGCATGAAGTAAGAATAGGAATACCTTGCCCGGGGTAATGTGACTGCTAGTTGTTAAGCTTAGCAACACTCCTCAACTATGCCCTTCTTTCCTTATTACCATACCTCATAGGTTTCAATTCATAGCTCCCACAAGGGTACCTGACTATTCTTACCAAGGTCTGAGTCTAACGGCATGCTCTTACTATATTCAAGCTTAACCTAAAATCATAAGGTTCGGGTTCTATACCTCTATTGGAAATCTCATCCCAAGAAGTTTACTCCTTACCACCACATTCAACCAACCTTGGGCTCATATCAAGAACCACCTGATGTTTATTAACACCACATACAAGCTTAGTACTCTAAAAACTCCATGGACTCCTACTAACCAACTTCTTAAGAAGTTCTCATTCTCTCATCATATCTACCATACCAACTAGAATTTCCCACATTACTACTCGGAACCAACTAAGGGCTCTCATTTAACTATTTCTCATAGTAAAATCTCATCCTTTTATTCCTCCACATTTATAACCTTAGATGGAATTATCACACCATCACTATCACGATAAGAACATTAACCTTCTTCCTTCTAGCATCACTCAACTACTAAAGAATCACTGAAAATCTTTAGGGTAAAAGATCAATGAGCTAAAGTCCTTGCCCCTTATTTTGGGAATTGAGTATAGATGTGAATCTCTCTAAAGTGTATGAGTATAGGTCATGAACAAAATCCTGATATTAGAAACATCAACAAGATTTTGTAATGACTGGACTTTGAGGAACACGCTAGAGTATGAATGGGTTGATATGCCACATTAACTCTTCCTGAACATATTACTATCTGATTCTCAACACTTGACTTGGTTTCTTATCTTATCATCTCCCCCTTAAGTCTAAATCTGACACCTGAAAACTATGGATCTATTCCATCATCTCTACACTGATCTACATTCCCTTTAGTACTCTTATCTCATGGCTACTGAATTCTGCATAAGTAGGTACTAAGACTCCTTCTAAGGCCTCTTTCTAAGATGCTTCTATTAACCTCTTCTCATTGGCTTATAAGGCCACTTCATCTAACTCTTAAGGAAAAAAATAATGCTTACATGACCCTATTCCACATTGACAACTCAAATATACTATCTAGGCACACATGGAAAATCATTAACTTAATTGGAACCTCGTCTAATTACATACAATCTCAGGTACACCTCTTAATGCTCTTGTTACTCTTATGACTTATCCACACTTCACTGCCCTTATCTAAAAGTTAGGATCTCTCACTTGTACCACTCATATTTATTATAGCTAACATCTCAATTCCTCACCTACTCTATGTCAAGTCTACCAGATCAGATCTCAAGACTAACATCATCACCCTCATGTTGCCATTTTTTTTATCACGACGCTCATCTCAAATTCAAGCTTAATGTTTATTACTAAACCCGAATATCAATATGATTGCTCGCTTACTATACTAACTTACAACTACTAGATATAAATTAAGAAATACTCACCCACTAAAACCTCATGACAAGTGGTCAATCTTTATCTCTCAGTCTTCATACTTACAAATAACCATCACATTCCACTCCACAACTTAAGTACTATTTACTCATTCACTATACATCATTGCCTAATTAGTTCTATAACACTTTGAATATTCTGGGCTCTCCCTCAAAATCATAAGCATGGCTTAGATCTATCACCTCATGAATGCTCTTGCTCTTCTATTCAACACTTACACTTGGTCGTTACCAACACAAAGACACCTCATCATAAACTCCTTTCTAGTTAAAATATACTCTAACTCATCCTAACTCGTAACTATTCATCTACCTCATATCATGAACTCTAAACAAGATTATTATTCCTTAGTCTACTCATAACGGAAAACTCATCATTTATAATTGACTGGGTACATGATTGCAATAACATAATCTGCCTCATCACTATCTACCTTTCATAGATTTCTACACCTCTGCATATTTTTCTCTAACTCTGGGCACTTTTACTGCCACTGCTTCTAACGTCATAACTCATATTATCTTTTCAGGTGAGAACGCTACCCAAGCTCTACAACACACTCCCTCATAAGGATCTCAGCTGAAACAAGGTTTAGAGAAGAGAGTCCATCTTGCTTTCAGCTCAAACGCACGATTCATATGAATATGAGTGCATTCTTTCGAACTCAATAGTTAATTCACTCACATGCTCCTCTCAAGCCCCTCTACAGTCTCATGGTTACCTCAAGATTTTTGCTAAGAATAACTCATCGATAAGGATCTTAGGCTTTGCTTTTCAACCACCTTTTGTATGAGGGGTAGTCAAATGGATATGAGAAATGCACGAGTTAGAATAAATTTCTTATGACACAGCTCTATTGCACGATTTAGAGTATGAAAGAAGGGAAACTTTTCTTAAATGTTTGTAGTCCCTCATTTATAGAAGTAGGGCCCTCAGAACCATAAATAAGATCCTACTGACATGGCTTCATAGACACCCTAGGACACTTGAACTCTGTGCTCTAATACCAAATTTGTCACGCCCCGAGCCTATACCCTGGACGTGGACGACACTCGAGAACCATTGTTGGTTCCCAAGCAAACCCTTGGCCTGGATCATTACTCAGCGGAAGACTTACTCAAGCAAAATGGAAACTCCAAATGCATAAATAACTTTAAAATCTCAATTTAAGCTTAACTCCAATAATTTTATAAAAATAATTTAACAAGTATTAGTTAAATGTCTCATGACCTCAAAACGTTACAACAATGAAGGAAATAATGATAGACTCCTCAACCTTTAAACTATATGTGAAGCCTCTCCTATTACAGAAGGATTATCGGGGTAAGACCCACGACATCCTAACAAATTGAAAAGTAAAAGTAGAACCCTTCGAAAGCAAGAAGGCTCACCAAAGCTAACTGGAACTGTAAGTGGTATCAACAGAGCGTCTGTTGATGACCCTGAATACTTGTATCTGCATCATGAAAGATGCAGGCCAAATGGCGTCAGTATATTGAATGTACGAGCATATAAGGGGAACTCTAAAGCATAAAAATAAGCTTGAACTGATAAAAAGGGAACATACTTACCTCGTCTCATCTCACTCAACTCGACTAAATTCAAGAATACTCAACTTAACGATACTCAACTCAAATATACTAAACTCAACTCAAGGATAAAGCAACAATAAAAGATGCAATATATGGAAAACTTTTAAAATAATATATAATAACTCAATTGTATGTAAAAATACAATATTAACTCAATTGTATGTAAAAATATAATATTAACTCAATTGTATGTAAAAATACAATAATAACTCTTATTTGGGAGATTCTTTAACCGACAACCATCACTATGAGCTGTGTGATGATACATCGTCTCGCCCACACTGCCAGAATTTTCTTATACCTTATCAGAGTATAGGACATCCTCAACTAAGTGCATCCACTAAGCTATGTTTAAAAGCAATAAGGAATCATCTAAAAAGTATGACCATTTACCCATGCTGACATACATGTTGTATGAGGATTTTGAGTTATCTGAACTCATTCCCATATCAGTGCTCAATACTACTCCCAATAATATAACTCATTCTCATATGCTTAAAAACATTTTCTCATCCTCAGACTTTGAGATTATTACTCAAAAGGTTCTCTTAAAAGAGATTTTGCTCAAAAACTCCTCATGAACTCATTTGGAAATCAAGGTTTCCTCTAGTTTTTAAATGTAAAATATTTACACTTGGGAATACTTAGTTCCCTTATATTCATTTTGAAAACATGAGTCTCAACTATCCCCATCCTCGTACTCATTTACTCAAGTCTTTAATCAGATTATAAATAATTGTAAAAGACTTCTCAAAATAGGGTTCATGCCGAATTATGGACGTGAACGACTCAATTCAAGAGTTTCAATAACCATATATATAACTCAATACTCGGAACTCAATAAGTCCAGAACTCAAGGACTCGATGATACTACTCATCTCAAGAATGCTCGACTCATAGGGTTCATGCAGAATTATGGGCATGAACGACTCAACTCTAGGACCTCCATGAATAATGTATAGTAATCCCATAATAAGGAATATAGTTTCAAAAGGATTAGAAACTCAATACTCAAGAACTCGGAACTCGAAGATACTACTCCTCTCAATAATACTCAATTCATAGAGTTCATGCGAAATTATGGACCTGAACAGCTCGACTCAAGGGTCTAAATGACAACATAAAACTCATGGGTACAACTCTTCTCATTCTCATGCTTACTTCCTCAAAACTTAGCTCAAAGCTATAGTTAATTTCAAAGGAATTCTCACCTTGACTCAAAGAGTTTCTCAAAAGGGGACTCAAAGGTTTTCTTAAACTTTATTCTTAATCTTTACTCTAATTTGAAAGGTGAAATTAAGAGACATGATTAGGTTATACGAAGGATCTCTCAATGATTTATGTAGGTTTAGATAGTTAGGATTAAGAAGGGAATGAAAGATTGATTCAAAGGGAGAAGTATGGATCGAAGAATGGAGAAGAATGTGTCTTGAGTCTCTGGGCGCAGGGGTGGCGCGTCGTGCCAGGCCTCCTACTACTGGAGGTCAATTCTGGCGCACTGTTGACGCCCCACGCCAGCCCTCCTAGCGCATCTGGAGCGCGCCACCCCAGCCTTTTTCCAGAACAATCCGACGAATTTTCTTCTCAATTTTTAGGGGCCTAATTCACCTAGAATCGATTGGTTCCTTCCAAACTTCCTTAGATTCATTAACTCAACACAAGTACATGAAAAACTACTCGAAATCCCTCAAGAATTACACTCGTTCACAAGATCCTCACCTCAAGAACTCAATAAGACTCCATTAACAAGGAATGAAGCCAAAACCTCAAGGACTCAAATCATTCAACCTAAAGAATGAAATTACAGATAAAAATCACATGATTGGTGTGTGGGTGAACGAACCCAACACTATGAGAACTTACATACCTCGAAAGAACTATGTTCTTGGCGAAATCTTGGATGAACACTTGGAACTTTGAACCTTTTCTCCTCTTGAATCTTCTCTCTAAAGCCCTAAGCGTTTTGGGGGTGAATGAAACTGATTCTAATTAATTTAGATCCTTAATTGGGGTTAATTAACGCTTAGACTAAGTGGGGGTAAGGAAAAGACCAAAATACCCCACCTTAGTTCGGATGGAAAAGCCTTAACTAGAGAGGGGCTACACTCAAACGGGCATATCTCCCTCATACAAACTTGGATTTTAGCAAACTTGGTGGCGTTGGAAAGAGGACTCAAAGATCTTCGATTTGATACCTATGGGCTACCTAACTCTTTATGTGCTAAAAGTTATGATTGTTTGAAGTTGACCCAAAACTTAAAAGAACTTACGGATGACTTGAATGAATTTCTCTTTAGTTTTTGTTGAAACTCGAGGTGCTACATCTAGTGACCTTAACACCTACGAAAATTTAAAATTTCTCGGTAAAATCTTATTCAGACACGAAGAATGGTTCAAGTCTTAGCTTAAAAAATTTTGGGGTGTTACAAAAATGGTGATATGGAAGTTCAAAAGATTTGATAAACTTGCAGTCTTATTCACTAAGGTATTGCCAACATCAACATTTGAAAAGTTGAGATATAAGATTGGAATGCGTCGTCTCTGAGATATGAAGTAAAGCTTCTATCAGGGGTGAAATATGCGTTGTCTTTTTTTCCTTAGTCATGGATTTGTCACAATTGGATTTTCCTGGTAAGGTTTTTAATGAGGCAACATTCAAGACGTATTATGAGATGTGTGTACTATTTTTTCTTCACAAGGCCTTTTTTCCATTGGGTTTTTCCTAATAAAGTTTTAATGAGGCACATTATCTATGGACATCCAAGAGGGAGTGTTATAAATCCATTGAATTAATGGATTGTCCATTACTCAATACATGTACTACTTACATTCATGTATGTATATCCCCTAGGTTTTATGAACCATTTTGGATATTATATTAATGTGGACATTTAACATAGTAACTTTTGGAGTGGTTTCTCACCTATAAATAGGATTGTCATTCACCATGTAAGGAAAACCCGAAGACATTTGAATAATATGATCTTTACATTCTACGCTCCATATCTCTTGTCTATATTATTTGTAGTATATTGCTTATGTTTTACAACATATCTAAGTTATACAAATCATTTTTCTTATTTAGTAGTACTGATACTTTCTATTTCCACATGATATTTAATTATACTCACTTTGATAGTCATGATTAATTTTGATTTGTGCCGTGTAAGGTCCTAAAAAGAGTAGTATTTCCTATCAAGTCCTTTTCATTTTAAAACCTTAAAAGTGAGACATCTAATTAAGAGGGAAGGATTATCCTTCAACCACAATCCTGAATGATAATATTATTTATTATTATTATTATTATTATTATTATTATTATTATTATTATTATATTGAGTAACGGGTAGTTCGAAAGCAAAGAAAATGATGAAGCAATGAAAAATGAAAGTAGGGCCATAAGTTGAAAGCATGAAAATTGATCACTAAACAACCTTTTCTCAAGTGTCATTTTCATAACAAAGGAAAACTGTAAAAGCAAAGTAAATGCTTCCAACTTATCGTTATAGCCTACATCATTATCATCAACATTTTGTACGCATTATGGATAACCTTGACAATTGTTTTTTTTTTTTAATTAAAAAGAGCCAAAGTAGATAAGCACAATTCTAGCTAATCCCTAAGTAGATATTGGGGTTGAGCCACCTAGTAGTTGCGAATAATTTAAATCTCACAAAACAACTTTATTTTCTTAACAATAATTTTGTTCTATAATCTCAATTACTTCGTCAGATATTTATTTACTTCTACCAGCACAGCCACAAATAACATTACCTTCAAAGTTTAGACAAATCGAAGAAAATATCTTATGCTTTTTATTTGGTTAGACTTTTGAATTTTATTTTTCATAATTTTCATCCGCTTCATTTCTTGTTCTTACACCTCACTTGTGTATTCAGGGGTCCACTTAAAATTATTTAAAATAAAATTTAACTCTAATCACGTCTTGATTAATTTGTTATCTTATTAGGCCGAGTTTAATAACTCTAATTGTAATACATTAGCCATTATAATAATGATCAGAATTATAATCATATAAGTTTTGACCATATAAATTTGTCTCATTAGGCATGATATGCTCATGTAATCGCATGTTTAGTCTATTTAATTAGGCCGTCCAACTCTCCCTACACCCAATTATCTTTGTATTAAAAATATTAATCAATCTTAATTAGAATGTTTTTTTAACATGTGATAATGATGTCTAGTGAAGGTTTCTTCGAACGTTAACATACATGAATCATTAATGTTTTACCTAATTAAAGACGTGTGTGGAAAGTTCAAGAGAAATTTTCAACTTAATTTGTTTTTAGTCATCCATTACACCAAGCTAGAAAAGTGTTAAAATATTCTATTTATTCATCTATGTTGATGTGACAACAAATAATATATATTTTTTACAGTAATAAGTGAATTTGTAAGGTTTTTTTCATTATTCAAAATAATTGAATTGTTCGAAGTTTAAGATGAATGTTTGAATTTTATTTTTTTTCATATTTGACATTTTATTTATTGAAGTTTTATATTCCCACCATTTACTTTTACTTGTCACAATTTGGCTTGACACATTCATTAAGAAAATAATTATTGATATAAGTATTTTATCAAAATATGTCCTATTAAATGATGTCTTGAAAAATAAGTATTTAATGCTGAGGGTAAAATATGGGAAAAAAATTATTGTCTTTTCTTGATATGTCAAAAATGACAAGTAAAAATGAAAATCTATTTTTAGAAATAAGTGACAAGTAAAAATGAACGGAGGGAGTATTTACTAGAAGATAAATTACACTACTTACAAAGTTACATTTATGATTTCAAAAAGGACAATAATGAAAATTATAGTTTAAATTATGTTCTTAAATATTTTTCTTAATATATGTGCATTGTCTCACAAATTCAATTAATATGGAATAGAGAGAGTAATAATTATTTATTTGATTTTTCATTTTTAATCAAAACACGAACTTGCTTAATCAATGATTAGGATGGTTGTTTATTTTATTTCCATATTTACATCAAATTAAAAGAAAAACTAAAATTGTTAGTCAATAATCCATGAAATAGTATTATTCCTTTAATCTATCTGTAAACGTACGCCCTTTATTAAAACATTATCATTGTGGACAAGAGAATAATTTTGGAGTTAGTAAGCAACTAATAATATAATAAATTACTTAACAGTAGGAGCACTAGATCTGAGAAAACAGTAAGAAATATAAACAAATCAATTATTTTAATGTGTAAAACAAGCAGACTATACCTTATAATTAATTATTATAGACAAAGAATATATGGGACCAATTCTCTTGTGGCCTGTCATAACTGATAATATGTACGTTGAAAAAAAAAAACTAACAACGAGATGCTGCTTTTTTGACAATGATATTAAACAAATCACATGATCACTTCCCAACTTATTCACAATATACTATACTATATGCTTCATTATTCAATTCAAGATTTTATTTTTGGCTTTTTCTACACATACACTCATAAAGATAATCAATTATATTTCTTTTTATAATTAAATAAATAAAAAAATGATGACATTATACTAGAAATTATGTTTTTCTATAATTTGTCGGTCACAACAATCAACAACGGTGGCGTTTGGACTTTCGGAAAGTTCTTGAGCATTATTTCCTTCGTCCAATTTTAGTTGTCATGTTGCGTTTTTTAAAATTAATTTTATTGATTTTAAAGTTAAATTTGATTACATTAATTCGATATTTTAAGCGAAAAATTTAGATATTTAAAAACTTTACGAAAAGTACTATAAATTACAATTCTTGAATATTAATATGATGAAAAAATACATCATAAAATGTTAATTAAAATTCTTATCATTTGACTCTAAAAAAGAAACCATAACAACTAACTAAAAATGGAAGGAGAGAGTAATATTCTTTTCCAAAATTTCTGATAAAAAAAGGTTCCTTTTTAAAAAAAATATTTTAATCAATTGCGATATATGCTTTTTTATAAATGCGTCTCAAAGAAGTTTATAAAAATTTGGAACGTTATTATGGAAAAACATAGCAGAATATCTAGTAAGTTTAACTAAATATTTTTCTTGTAGGGGAATAGAATACATGAGTGTTTTTGATTGGTCAACACTCTACCCCATACTGTTAAGATTTTATCCTGATTTTCTTACCTTGTCTGAAATTTATTTTTCTCTTGAAGAAAAAATTAATGTTTTAACTTTTTCTGAAAAGAAAATATAATTTTCTTTATATATTTGGTTTATTCTTCCGTATAAGAAAAGTTTGGAGACCTATAAATTGAAGATTCATATTCTCATAGTAGAACACAATAACATTCACAATTAAGCATTTAAGAGTTTTGTTTATGGGGAGATTTATTCTCTCAACGATTTTAATATTTTCTTTTATATTAGTTTTCATATAATAATATTATGTCTTTAGTATATTTTTATTTGTCATCTGATTTATCACAAATAAGATTCGCAATTGTAAGCTTCCGCATGACGCCTAATCACTTTCGAACTCAACAAGTGGTATCAGAGCACATGTTCAAAGATCTGATGGTTCAATGATCTAATGCTTGAATGAGGTTGAAGACAGGTTCAAGTGGTTTCAAATCAATTTGCAACCAATTTATTGATAAAGAAGATTTTTGTCCAGCTACATGTGGAGAAGAGATTTAAACCATATTTTCAACATTCCTATTGCTGCATCTTTGAAAATAAAAATAAAATATTTTAAAACTATTTTTAATCCATATATTTTAAAATTTATTTTTAACCATGACAAGCAGCAGTGATGAAGACTATGTGAAGAACAAAATTATCATGCATATGAAGAAGGTGGATCAAGTTTTGTCAAGAAAATCCAGCCAAAATGAGAGATTTGTCAGGATTTTGTCCTAATTTTCTTACCTTGTTTGAGATTTATTTTTCTCTTTAAGGAAAATCAAAGTATTATCATAAATGCATAAACTTTTCCTGAAAAGAAAATATAATTTTCTTCTATATTTGGTTTATTTTTCCTTATAAGAAAAGTTTGGAGATCTATAAATTGATGTTCATATTCTCATAGCAGAACACAATAACATCCACAATATAGAGATTTAAGAGTTTTGTTTAGGGGGAGATTTATTCTCTCAACAGTTTTAATATTTTCTTTTATATTAGTTTTCATCTAATAATATTATGTCTTTAGTATATTTTTATTTGTCATCTGATTTATCACAAACATGATTCGCAATTGTAAGATTTCGCATGACGTCCTAATCACTTTCGAACCCAACACATACAACAATTTCGATCTAACCACCACTCTATAGAACTTACATTTTGATTTTCGATGGTAACTTTTTATCATATAAGACTAAATAAATGAATAAACAACCTTTTTTGTACATCTTTAGTTATTGCTCTAGCTGAAGATATAAAGGGGTGATTGGACTTCAGCAATTGATATAACATCGTGCATTGCACGTTTAGATTACTCTATTTTTATTTCTATCAATTAACTCAATTTAATTTATTGTTATATTAGCTTCATTTCAATTGCATTTATTTTATAAAGGGTAGACAAGACTTTAATTAATTATGTTTCTTGTGATATCATTATTAATGATAGTTTGGAGCATTCAATTAGGATTATTGAGTAACAATGAAAGAAATTAAATTGAAAAAGAATCAGGTTTCTCAAGGTGTAAAAGTTCTAAATTCATATGATTATTGTATTGGTCAGAATACAACAACCATTCAGACGGACGCGCATGGCAACTAAGACCATGTCTAGAAGACTGAAGTAATGTGCAAACAAGATATCAATTTCTCTAACCTTATACCTCATTTTGGACACACGCCTTACATAGAATCAACTAAGAGATATTCTTGTGTGGATAATATTCATCATCACTTTATCCACAATCATCAACCACCATCACTAACCACCTCTGCCATCACAACTATCACAATTATCGACCACAATTACCGTCATCTACCACCAACCACCTCTGTCATCACAACCACCACCTTTGATAACCACTCTACTATTGTTAGTTGCTACTATACTTGCCTACTCTATCATTATAATTATATTTATTGTCATCACTATATCCATCTTTTTAGTCTTTGCCACCGCCAACTATCACAAACACATCATCAACCACCACACATTCTAAAATCGCCACCATCAACACCACTCACTACTAATATGAATCAATTTCTCTATTATAACCACCAACACCCCACTACCAATCACCATCATTATGACAGTCAACACAACACTAGCTACCTCCACCACCAATATTATTACCACAATCATTACTAGCCACTAAAACCAACTATTACCACCACTACAAACCATTTCCGCCATCACTAGCAAGCATACGTGTTTCATTTTTTTATCAAATAATAATTTTATTTTATTTATTAAGTATTTTTAAATATTTAACTAATTTTTTTAAATTTTTTTTTTGTATATTTATTATGTATATATAAATAAATTATGTATGTTCAGATGTTGAAATAAATGATCATAATCATTCAATGTTCAGATATAGAGACAACATCTTAATCATTCAGATTCAATCGTCTTAATCTTAATAAAAGTAATATATTCTCTTCTTTAAAATCGATAGTATGTGAAAATTGACATGGTATCAGAGCTCAGATCACGACTGTGAGCCCGATTTTAGTTCAATGGCACACCAAGTTGAAGATTGACATCACAATTATGCTTTGTTTCTACATCCGTCCGACACCATCAGAACGATTGTCATACCGACGCAGTTAACATGGTCCGAAAATTACTTCGTCTGGAGAAAGGCTATGTGTATTCAATTGTTTGAAAAGAATAAGTTGGGAATTGTGGAAAAATAAGGATTTTGGAGCTTGGGCATTAATGGAATCGGTGTAATGCAATCATTCAAAGGATGGACCATGAGCTCAATAACATCAAGATTGCAGATATAAATTGTGTATGCAACAAGTGCAAAAGCAGAATGGAAATACCTGTGGATGTTTTTTTATTCAAATACCTAGGCATTATCACTATAGAATATGTGTTGATGTACCTCAACAAAATGATGTAACTGAGAGAAAACACAGACACTTATTAGAGATAGCAAGAGCAATTGTGTTACTCCTCCCAGTTTTTAGTTTCAGAAATATTTGAACTCATCCTTAATGGATTGTATGTGCAAAATTGACAATTTAGATGCGGGATTTGTAACAAACAACTAGCTTTTTTAAGTTATAAAAAGCTACATCGGAGAGATATTACCAACTGAAATAATCGAATAGCGTAATGACTTCCCAAGACAATGTATTTTTCTCACAATTACATTAATCTGATACAATAGTCAGGAAAATTGTTGAGGGATAAAAAAATTCGATTTTCTCATGTGTACAGGGAAGGAAATCCTGTGGCAGATAGCCTAGCTAATTATGCCATTGATGAGGAGATTTCTGGCACTTTTGAGGAGTTCCACCAGCTGCCTGCACAAGCTAGAAAGCTTATCAATGTTGATAAAGCTCAGATTCCTTCATTTAGAGTCAGAGTCCATCCATGGATATTCTAGTCTTGATCCTCAAGTGTGTGTACCTCTTTAGAACCAATAATGGAGAATTCAAGTGATATTTACTGGAAAAATAATAAATCTTATTAAGAAAAGTAATATTAACTTATATACTTCGTATAACTACTTTTTATATATACATTATTAATTTTTTTGACAAAAAATATATTCACTAAGATAGGTGAGCTTGGGAAGCTCAATAGGCGGGTTTTTCTGAAGGACGAAGCAAAATTGAGTTTATTTCTAATTTTGGCAAAAAAAATATGTTATTTATACTTATGAATTAAGATTATTGGGCTAGGATTTAAGTCTGCACATTGTTAACCTAATTATTCCTAATCTTTAAAAAGAATCATTTACCTAATAAAATTAACTTAAAGCTTTTTTTTCCTTCTATTGTTGTTATAAAAAGAGTCTTTGACTCGCAAAAGAAAAAAAAAAGAATGTAAAAGACAATAAATATAGAAAAGGGGAGAGGGGCATTGGTTTTTTATTTGCATGATAAATAAATGTACCATTTAAATTGGCCTCATTTCATATTTATGTTTTCAATTTTGGGTATGCACAAGTAAACTTTATAAAATTGAACAAGTAGACATATGAGTCTTACATGACATAATACATATATGACACCATGTAGGACACAAATTACCATATAATATGCCACGTAGGACGAATGTGTCTATTTGTTCAACTTTATACAAGTTTAGGTGTCTAGTTATATACACTCAAAGTTGAAGAATATAAATGTCAATTGAGGTCAAGTTAAATGACATATTTATGTATTATGTTTTTTTTTTTTTTTTTCACTTATAAAATACTGGATTGAAAAAGACTAGCAAGTTAATGATTATGACAATCAGTGAACTTAATGGTTCTTTCATTTTTTTAAAAATACATAAAATTTGAATAAGAGAAGTCCTTCTCGGATATTAATAATAAAGGGTCAAAAATATTTTTAGTTTACGCAAAATTAAATAAAAAATATCATCCGTAAATAGTTTGATCTAAAAGATTTTTATTGTCAAAACTTAGATCCAAAAATATCTCCGCCGTTAAAACTTTGATCCAAAAATGCATTTATTACTACCTTCAGGTCAAAATGTCTCTTTTCTAATAAACATATTATTTATTTTCTTTTTAACACATTATTTTTCTAATAAAGTATTGTTTTTAAAATTCTTTTAACTAATATAAAAAGTGGAAAATATTTTTTTTGTCTTTTTAATCTCCGTTTATCAATTTAAATAGAACTATGAAGCATATTTTTTAAATTGATAATACAAGTCATCTATATAAGATAAGAGTAACCTCATTATTAATTTTCATTTAGATAAGGATTAAAAAAAAATCTAATAAAAAATAGAAAATATATTTATTTGTTAATCTTTTTCGAATTGAAATAGAAATTAGGATAAACATTTGCTAATATATCCTTGATTTTAAATTCAATATGAAAAAAAGTGTCAATAATAACTCCATCAATGGTATTTGAAGATATTTTATAATTTGAATTAATGTAAAAAATATTTTTGTTTTATGGCATCATGATTGTTCCATCTTAACTTTAAACCCAATGATTATATTAGCAATTGAGAAACAAAAATATTTTTTATTTTATTGGGCAAAAGATTTTATCATTATTTAAATAAAAATTAATGATGAATTATTGTGATCTTATATATATGAAAATGAATGATGGATTATAATATATATATTTTTTATTAGGAAAAGAAGGTGTTTAAAAAGAAAAAAAAAATTACATTTATTAGAGAAAAAAAGACATTTTTACTCCAAAAGGCATTGTTGAACCAAAATATTTTGAATCATGCTATTAACGACTAACAGTATTATTCAATTTTATATAATTTAAGGATATGTTTTATACTTTTCCGTAAAATAAAAGTAGGAGTGATTTTCCACGAAGATGGAAGGAGATGATTTTGGAACTGAAAAATCTTGAAGAAATCCAGAAAGTTAAAGACAACATCATCAAAAGCAAAGAATATATAATAAGGTTAAATTCTTGGAATATGTCTATCAAAAAAGATGGGTTGTTAGTGATAGCCATTATTGTTGAGGACACTAGCTAGCAAGAAATCCTCCCCCACAACCCTCCAATTCACAAAGAAAAAAAATACTATTATATACAAAAAAACAAAGTACAACCATTAGTAAAATGGAGTAGAAATGTGAATAATTTCTCCACTGACAAATAAGTATTTGTCTTTGGAGGACCTAAAAGATTGTGCCTTCATGATGGAAGATTCCAAGAAGGAAACAAAAGGGTCACATTGATGGCACATTATATTGAATCTGTCGATGACTAGTATTAATAACTCCTCATGATACACAATATATTAGTCACAATCAATCCATTGTCATGTAAACGCAAAGCTTTTCCTCCTCATTTTCATATTCATGTTAGTGGTCCTCAATATAATATTGACATTTGTCATAACCCGCCACTTTGTCATATCACTTAGACATAAAACTAAAGCATAAATGAGCTAGCCTTAGTGGAAGAACCTAGAGTCTTGAAAAGGTTTGGAGAAGACTCTAGAATATTCAAAAAGATTTCTTGGAAAATCTAGAAAACTCTAGGCTTGTTGAGATTTCTAGAAGACAGGCCTATTTGTAAATATGTAGGGACTTGTGTAGCCCCTAGGTGTGTAGTATTAATAGAGGGACATTCATTTGTAAACCAACCAAGCAAAAGCAAGCAATTTTCCAAAGCAATAGAAAAATCTTCTTACAAACTCTCTTGTGTCTTTCTTTATTCTCGTAGCGATCCAACTTTGAAAAGACATACTTGAATTTACAAGATCGTGAAAGAATCATGAGTAAGTTATCGAGTGCCGCACGAAGGGTTAGTTGAAGTCTAAGTCTGTGACAAAGTAGTATCAGAGCGAGGTTTATACTAAGGGGATGACTAACGAGGGAGACATCAACGCTGCTAGCACCACCAACGTCAAGAAGGATGGTGGAAAGAAACAACGAAAGGGAAGGAATCACCTTAAGAGTAACGAGGAATTATTACTCGACCCTACACCAAGCGAAACACTGACATCTCACCCACTTTCGACCATTGAAGCGAGTGACGATGAACGTAGTGAGGAACCCATTGAAATCACTCCCGGAGTAGAGTGGACCGCGAGGGTTGACACGACGAGGCAGGCTGTAAAGATCTTAGGCAAGCGCTTGAACGAGGTCGATAGTAAGTTCAAGACTCTTGAAGACTTCACCCTTGAGGAGAATGAAAACATCCGCAAGGATTTAGAAGGGCGCCAACATGCAGAATATGCGATGAAGAAAGACATCACTTCCTTGGAGTGTTGGCTCATGGATGCACTAAGCACAATTGAAGCCATGAGAGTAGAGATGAAAACACTCAAAGAGGGCATTGAAGTTGGAAGAACATCGTCGTTCGACAGAGATAGGGAGGCCAAGTTTGAGGCTCCCAAACCACTAATGTTCAAAGGCGTTTGTTATGCGCAAGAAATGGAAAACTTCCTTAGGAACTTGGAGAATTACTTCAAGAGCAGCATGGTGAATAGCAATAAGAACAAGATCAACACTATCGTGTTGTACCTCTCAGAGATGGTCATGCTATGGTGGAGGCGTAATTAGTTAGAGATAGGGAAGGGGATTTGCACCATCAACTCTTGGGAGCAATTCCGAGAAGAGTTCAAGAAGGTCTTCTTTCCCAACAACGTCATCTATGAGGCAAAGTGCAAGTTTAGGTATCTGAAGCAGACGGGCAACATACAAGCATATGTGAAGGAGTTCACCACCCTCACTCTTCAGATTCCCAACCTCACAAATGAAGATATAATATTCCACTTCATGGACAAGTTGCCAAATTGGGCCAAGACGGAGTTGGAATGACGACATATCAGGACCATCAATGAGGCCATCACGTAGGTCGAAGTTTTAATCGTCTTAAGGCATGACAAACATGACAAAGGAAATCACAAGGAGACAAGAACTAGTCATGCCAAAGGAGGGGGAGATCGTGGCAGAGGCAAGGATCAACAACCACATCCCAAGCAACACGACTCCTACAAGTATGACAACAAGCGGTTTGGATGTTAGAACTATACTGAGAGGAAGACGCAAACTACAAAAGGAGATGAATGCTTTAGATGCGGTGGACCGCATGGCTATGCCAGGTGACCTAAAATGAAGACCCTTAGTTCTATTCTGCAAGAGCAAAAGGAGAAGGATGTACAGGAAAAAGGACATGACTCGGGCACAACGCAGTTGGGCATGGTTGGACTATGCGGAGATATTTCCAGGGATTCGAGGAAGACAGAGGAATAAAATACACAATATGTAGACATCTCCATCAACGGACGACCAGCCCGTGCCATGGTAGACTCTAATGAAGAGGCCAAAATTATGACAAAGACAACAACAATGAGATTTGGGCTGAGTTACAATCCAAGAAACACTCGCCTCAAGATGGTCAATGCACCATCGACTCCCATGTGTGGATTCACCCATGGATTAAGCATCACACTAGGTAAGTGGAAAGGTAAGACTAACTACACTATCGCTCCCTTATATATCTTTGATATCATTCTCGGGCATGAGTTCTTCCAAAAATATCACACGATGATCGATCCCTACCTCCAACATCTCTTGGTCATGGAATGAGAAGGATCATGCATGGTGCCTCTAGTTAAGATGCCAAAGACGGAAGGACAAGCCCAATTATCGACCATGCAGCTTGAGAAGGGCCTAAAGAAAGGGGAACCAACGTTTATAGCCAATATTGCAAGTTTGGAAGATGACAATGGTGCTAAGGGTTCATTGCTACCGGTCATAGAGAAGTTTCTAGAAGAGAACAAAGATGTGATGTTAGAAGATCTGCCAAGGCACTTACCTCAAAAGTGATTGGTAAACCATAAGATCGAGTTAGAGCTTGCAGCAAAACCGCCTACACATTCCCCATATCGCATGGTTCCACCTGAGTTAAAGGAGCTGAGGAAGCAGTTAAGAGAGTTACTTGAAGCCGGTCACATCCTCCCATCGAAAGCACCCTTTGGAGCGATTACCGCCTAATATTTACAATGCCATAGAAACTCAACCCCAGACGAACCATATGACACTACAACATCCCACGTATACAAGAATATAAAAAGAGAAACTCCACTAACGAAGCCATAACAAAAAACCTTTTCCCCTAACCGAGTTGGACCCCGCTATAGTGGATCTACTGTCGTTATAGATGTTTTCGATATAGCAGATGCCCAGAAGCTATATAGGCTTGTTGGTATTAAAAATGGGACTAAGAGAGAGAGGCTAGGAATGGTTTTCTATTCACATTTCCCTTTCGTCTCTCTTAAACTTACATTTTTCTCTCTTGATCACTCTATCTAAAGCGTCAAATCTAAAATAACAATCATTCCCTTTTCTCTTGTTACTTCATTATGTACATAATGACTATTGCATGCTAGAAATCGATAGGGTAGAATGGAGTTTTGGATTGATATTTTGACTTTTGAATTTTTGCACTTGATTGATGAAATTGTTGGAGCATGAGGCTTCCCCTCATGTTTACAATTCTACTACAACATTGTGGGCGTAAGGATTATGGAAAATAAGAGAAAGTTGAAGGGTTATTCTTGGGTAGAACATAGATTCGGGCAAGATTATGAGTTGGAATGCCTAAATTCTTGCATATTTTGGTAGTAGGATAGTTTAGGGATACTAATCTGCAATAAATTTGATAAAACAGGACTTTTGGTCCAAGGGGCGTCATTGACGCACCCATTTGCAGGTTAGGACGATGAAGGTTGCTATAGCGGTCTTGCTTCTTGCTGTAGAGAAGGCCACTATAACATACAAGTTTCTGCCATAGAGACCCTACTATAGCGGGATCTAACCCACTATAGTGGGAGGCTACAAACAGTAGCTTCCCAATTCTACCAAAGATAATTTTTTCTTTCGAAGGCCTTGTTCAGGAGATTTTATGATTTCTAACCCAAAAATTCATGTATTTCTTAGTTCAATCAATCAAATGGCTGCCAACTAAGAACAATACTATCCTTACATAAGGTTCCCAACAAATCTAGTCATTCATGGAATACCAAAAGATAGGCTTCTATTTCGGGAGGACTTTCAATATGTGAGGACTAGAGAAGAAAGCATTGGCATTCTACAACCTGCTTCAGGAGTTTGGTTGGGCCCCACTAGTTAAAGCTCCTTGTAATTCTCTCTCTGGGTGAGAGAGTTCTATACCTTTCTCCCGTCAGTTCTTTGGGATTACCCCAACCTTTCCTTCACATTTGAGGGGTGATGGTCCTCGTGGATGTTCATATGGAGAATGAGGTCCAGGGAGTGTCGAACGTTCCTAACGATGATTCGAGACCAAGTTGAAGAGATGAATATGAGATGACTATGGGATTCAGTGGTTGATGACGCATATCGGGGTAAGGTCTATTAGCCCAGTACCAAGGGTATCACTAGTGCTTATTTTTCTATAGATGCACGGAGGTGGCTGGCACTGGTAGTTCAGAGGATTCATCCATCTGACAATCTCACTGATGTGACTTATCCCCAGGCTCTGGTGGTGGCCTGCGCTATCAGGAGATCCATATGAACACGGGGGCGCAGAGAGTGTCTGAATGACAGGATTTTTACAGGGGTAGCAGGAAGAACCCGTTCCTCCCTGGGTTGGTGTCCTCGCCTTGTAGATGAGTGGGGGTGCCTGAAGATGATATTGATCAAATAGAGGTGATGGACCCCCAATTCAACCCTATACTGGTGAGGAAGTTGCCTCTTCTCGAGTGGAAAAATAGGAGGGTAGATGAGGCGGGGAACAGTTGTGCCGCAGCAGGTTCAGGTGAGGGGAAGGATGTAGATGTTGAGGGCGATTCCCCTACCTCCTAGTCCTAGCATCCATTTTCTGGCATCCGCGTGGAGGAGGACTTAGTTACTGCCCAAAGGGATATAAAAGGTGCCACTACCAGAGCTACAGTCCCTCCTCCCACTGCCCATGAGAATGAGATGCTCCGTTGGCAGCTGAATTGAGAGAGAAGGAAGAACCAGGAGCAATACCGCCTAATTGTCAGGATGTAGAAGTCATCAAGGTCAATTTTACCTATATTTCCCCCAACAGGAGATTTCTACCCTTGACCCAGAGGGCTTTTGGGAGTTTCCCTTCCTGAGCAAGCCATGGACTGGCGAGCGGGCCTCGGAGGATCTCCCGCCCGATTAGGACACTCCCCCTCCCCTTTGGATATGTTAAACTAGCTTTGGGTTTTGCCCCGTTTGGTCTTGAAAGCGTCTTTTTTCCTGCTTCCCTTTATTTTTGTTAGCATGTGGATGCTTGTTTTGACTGCTTAATAACCACTATTATAATCTATGGTTTTTTGGATGTCTTTATGTTGTTTTCGCATCGATATGAACTCGAACTAATGATTTTTGAACGTTCGAAAATGAAGGCAAAAATAGGGGAAAACAGGGCTTTGGTTCTGCCTCGCTCTGCCCGCTATAACGACTGACATGTCGCTATCACTATAGCCAAAAAATTCCTTCTATAACGGAAGTGTTGTAGCAGCCCAGTCCCGCTATGGTGTCCCCAACGAGTTCAACCCATAATTTTGAAATTATGCCAAGTTTCTCCTATTTCCCTATCCATACCAACTCCTGGAATACAACTATACCTATTAAGATAATCCCAAGATCATACCCAGCATACATAATAAGAACTTACCCACAAGATCAGAAAATTTTAGGACTAGACTACACCCAAAACATGTTTACCAAATCATATAGAAAATTTTCATTAATCATTACACACAATCAAGTTATGACTTTTCCTTGTCCACAATCTCATAAAGGTTCAAGAAATTAAATCTCATGGAATTTTCAGTCATTCATGCAAGGCCATGCACATAATAACAATCATCAAGATTTATCACGAAAATTATTTAGGTTTATTACCTTCTAATCGCATCATGGATGACCACTAACTGGCCATCCATGCATTCACAAGGCCTTTAAGACCAGATACCAATTGGAACCTTCCTAGTTTTGATTTTCTTTACTTGTGTCCCTCCAGTCGTGACAATGACATCCAGTTAGCATAGTTGAGATACCAATTGAAATTCATAGATATCCATTGGACTCAACCCATACGACAAGCGACAAACCGCATGCAAGGAGTAAAGAAGTGAGACGACTTTCTAGAATGCTTCATAGCCCCTTAAATATTAAATGTGTACATCAACACACCAACCTTGAGGACTCTCTTCGACATTTACTCTTGTACTTGGAGATCAGTAATTTGGGCTTTGATATCAAACTATCACGACCCAATCCATCAAGTCGTGCAGACACCTACTCTAACACCTAGATAGAAATATCCTTACCACCCAATTTTAAAAATACAGGTAATGCAAAAATAAAATACACATACGAAATCTCTTAATACTTTAGAATAGACATAAAACTCGAATGCAAGAATCATCTTTTACAATTAACCAAAAATCGTCCCAAGGAACTAGTCTATAAAGGTACAAGGGCTACTAAGAAAGTATAATGTATAAAAGGAAATAAGACAACTCCCACCATAACAAAAGAGAAGTAGAAGTTGTCGGAGATTATTATCGTCTTCACCTAAGAAACATACTGAATTCTGCAACAAAACTACACTAAGTGACATAGCAAGAGTAGTATCAGTACAAACAATACGTACTCATAAGCATCATACGTCGACAAGAATCCACCACATAATATCAAGCACATAATCAAGAATAGGAAACTTAAAAATTTCAATAGACTCACACATTTCACCTCAAGTCACCCACATCCTTCCGCTTTCAACTCTACCCTTCATGGTTTCGCTTAAGAGAAATTTTTGAAGCAACCCTTGCCTAATTTCTTCATGAAAAGTGGGAGGAAAATAAAAAGACATCATTTTACTTAGGGTCTGATTTCGTCAATTAACAGTCATGCAGGCGCTATAACGCCGCCGCTATAGTGCGAGGCTTCCCGCTATGGCAGACTAACGTCAGCCCGGACCAATTTAAATTTTAACCAAAATCTTTGTGTACCCAATTTTTAAATTGACAACACATTTTTAAGAATTTTGAGATTCCACACGAGGTGTCTTTGAGTAACGATAACTTGGGTTATTACAAAGTCACAAAACGATGGGTGAACACGTGGAACATATGATAAAGAAAGAATATTTTTGAAATCTTCTTTGATAGAGTGCTCGGCTCAAAGTATATTATGTAAAACTCGACCTTGGGTCATTACTAGGATCACAAGTTGGGCTTATACGAAAAAAGATAGGAACTCATACGGAGACAGAAAAAAGTTCATGTCCCGATGATATAGTAAAAGGATAAAAGGACACATACATCAGATATATTTGTAGGATACCTTGCCAACAATATATAATATTAGTTTGCATAATTAACAATATTCCCATGTGGAATATTGCTATTAGGTGTAGTATTTTAGTGCGCTAGCAGAGATTTTCTATATGTTGATGTATTAACTTTGTTGCATATGAATAGTAATTTTAGCACACTTATTAAGAGTTGAATTCTAAGTAATATATTGGTATTCTTCTGTTCCAAGCTTCTTATATTTTACTAAGTCTTAGTTCTCATGTATTTTTATATAAATATCTTTGAATTTGAGACCAATAACACTTCAAAGTTTCTGGATTCATTGCAAACACAAATCATCAAAGCTCTATTGATTCCTACACACTCTTTACTCACTTTACTTTCTCAAGACATTTTCATTTAGTTTCTTAATAATCATATTGAACTGCTAATTTTTGAATTTAACTAGTTAAATTGAGATGCGTGTCCTTGATCTTATAACAAATTTAATTTTTTTTTTATGAATAGACATGAACATAGACAATTTATATAGCCTATCCCTATTAATTAGGTATTGAGATAATATTGGTTGTGATACTGACATTAAAAAGGGGGAATAGCATAGGCATGAATTGTAAAACAAGGAATAAATAGAACTTTACAACTATTAGCTCTTTTCAAAATCACTATACATGCCTGCAAAGAAAGGGAATTACTTGGTTTTGGGGCCACATTGTTCTGCATAACTTTTACTATATATCTTGATATAGTACTAATTAATAAGCTATCAAATTCAATACTTTTTCCCGTCTCAAATTATCTTTTATGATATTTTTAAATTGTTATCTCAATTACTATTATTTTCAATTTTAAAATAAAATAAATTATTTTTTGTATTTTATTCTAATATTAATTTTTCTGAAAGACTATAAACACTTTAATTATGGAGTGATTATCAATAAATAGACTATTTATTTAATAAAAAGAAGTTATCTTAAAACATAAATAAAATAATCAAGAAAATTCTTAATTAAAATTTTATTAAAGAACATGTAAAAAAAGAAAGAAGATAATTTGAGATGGAGAGTATCATGATACACCGGTCCACCTCCAAAATCGAATAATAAATGAGTATTACTCTAAATTTATGTTTTGATTTAATTTAATATCTCAATTCTATTTCACTCACAGAAAAAAGAAAAAAAAAAGGGTCCCTTTTATGTCACCATAAATGTGCAAGAAAAGTCATGTGACATTTTAAAAAAGAATCATTAATGTCTCAACCTCTTAGGGCATGTCTTTGCAAAGAAAATACCTAATTTAAGAGGACCACATATTTATTAAAGATGTGATACGAGCCATTCCTAATTTATTCATAGTGATTGATTATAATGTGACCCTAAAGCTATAATAAATATCTCATGTTGTGCTGCCTCACAAAAGTCTTTATCATTAACGTTGGTTAGGTTCTTTTAAAAGATGTGAATAAGAAATGAATAGTTATTTTTTACAAGATACGATAACAATTTTTCATGTTGCCGTTTGTTGCTTATAAATATTCATTTGATTTCTCAGCTTTTTACTTATGAAAATTTTGAAAATTCCTCCCTTTTACAATATTTCTTACAATTACAAAGTATGTTTTAAGTGTGATTTGATTGTTCTTTGAATATGTTGTATACTGGTTGAACTATCGAGATATCAGTGTAGTTTATTCATTCATTTCCTAAGGAAATAATCATATACATCGAGTACTAGAAGATTTAAGTGTGATTTGGCTTTTATGTAAGTTTGTTGTATACTCAGTATACCACAAACTTACATGAAAGAGATTAAATTTCTTAAGGACAAATTATAGTAAAACCCGAATGCAATTCTCTTTCATTATTCTTGTTGGAGATATACTTGTTATTTACACTTAAAACTTACTTTACAATCACAAAAACAGCAATAGAAAAAAGGAAGAAGATTTCAAAATTTTCGTAAGTAAAAATTTGAGGAAGCAAATATATATTTATTGTTAACAAGGGATAGTGTGAACAAATGGTAATGTACCTTGCCAAAAACAAAATTGAAAAAAAAATACTATTCATTTTCTATTTACATCTATTCAACATATATAACTTTACATATTCTTTTATATTCAAAATTTTCTGTCCCAATTAAATACAGATTATGCCCAGTGCCCACCAAAACGTGAAGCATCCTCAAGATATATCTTTCTTTTCGGCATTGCGGGGGATTTGAATTGACTTATTTTAAATCGTTCATAAATCAAAAATTGAAAATTATAAGTTGGAGATATTAACTCTTTTCAAACACTTTCAAAAGTTAATATCTTAGAAATCAAAAGTTATTTAACCTTAGAGATTTTTTTTTATTCTTATTGAAAGAATAAATATTTAAAAATAGTGTGAAACGGAAGAAGCAAAAGAATATGTATAGAGAAAGAATGAACAATTCATTTACCCTAAATCTGAAACTTCTAAATCAACAAAAAAAAAAAAAAAAAAAACTCTATTTTGTCTTATCTTCTTCATTGTTGAATATTTCCATGGATGGATCAAGAAGACATGTTGACATGAACTGTGGCATTCATATTCGAATTACACACTGGGCAAGCATGGTGTAAACTTGACCCACAAACTGTGCATAAACACAAGTGCCTGCACGGTAACAGCAACACACATGATTCCCTCTCTCCACACCTTCTGCACATTCTGTTGCTCTTATCCTGCGCATCTCCCGCTAAAACGCGCACTTCTTCCTCTTCTTCTTCCTCCTCGTTGTTGCTGCCGCAGCATGACTCGGCGTCTTCCTCAGCGGAGAGGCGCTCGTCGGTAACGTGCGCCAGGACCTGTTCTAAGTTGCTGCGGAGTGAATTGGCGGTGGCTTCGTTGGTTTGTGCTAAGTCTCTCCATAGTTGATTTTCCATGTAAAGAGTTTTTACTCTTTCTTGTAGGACTAAATTGATCTTCCCTATTCTCTGTATTTGTTCATCTTTTTCCTTCATTTTCTTCATTACTCTTTCGCTAATTGCTGATACCAGCATTCTCGCTTGATGTTTCTGTTGCTCTTCTAATTCCAATCTTATTTTCTTCGTCTGTAAATAAAACAAACAAACAAACACATCATGAGTAAATGAAACTGTCAAGGAAGAAGAAGAAAAAAAACAGAGAGAATTGAATTGGGGGGGATTAAGCTTACATGATGAGAAATGATGGAATTGATATCCAACTGATACTGTTGAACAAGTGGCAAAACATCATCACCGACAAACGATGGAATTTGAGAGAGTCCGTTGCAGGGTTTCTGAGGGGTAGAGAAAGAAGGAGTGAATGAATCTCTTGAACGTTTCCTTGGAGCGACTACATCATTTGTGGGCAGGTTGAAAGTAAGATCACTCTCAGTGTTCACCGACGTCTTGGGCTGAATCTGAATCGGCAAATAATTCTCCGGCATTGGCAACAGCCCTGAACCCATCTGGGTATTGTATACAAATCCACTCATCACATTCGAATTTACCAAATTTCTGCAAATTCCAATAAACCCATATCAGCAAATCCAACCCAGAAAGAGAAGAAGAAGAAGAAGATGAGAAATACATACCTTTGTTGATTTAAAAGATTGAGATGCCTTGCTTCAACACTAGCCATTAAAAATCTGTGTATATGTTTTCTGAATCTTTGGTTTATGGAAGGAGATGAGAGAGAGAATGCAAATGGAGTTGTGGGAAGTAGAGAGGGAAGAATGGGCAGTGAGTCCCCTTTATTTATTAAAAGCCCTTTAAGAGAGAGAAAAATTGATAAAATAGAGCGACACGAAATGCTTTGAAAATAGTAAAACTATAAAAGGGATTTTGCAACAATCATTCAACTCTCTAATTAATTAATATAATATAATAGTATGATTAAAGAATGATGGATAATTGAATAGATCTAATTTAGTGCATTCTGCGTTCCATTTCTACCCATCTCCACGCACTTGTCTCCAATCAATAATTAAAATTCTTGCATTGTTAGTACATCATGTTTCATCTACTAGTTATACATAACATAATACTCTCTCCGTTTTAAAAAGAATGATCTTGTTTGACTTGATACGGAGTTTAAGAAAATAAAAAAGACTTTGTGGTCCTAAATTAAAGTTATGTCAAATGTACAAAATTGCCCTTTAATCTTGTGGCCTTAAACATGTCACGTGGAAAACTGAAATTAAAATGTTACCAAAAAAAAGAAAGAGGTCATTCTTTTTGAAACAGACTAAAAAGGAAAGGAGGTCATTCTTTTTTAAACGGAGGGAGTACTAAATAGAGGATATAGCTAAAAAGTGTACCAAACCAAATATTAGTAGTATACAAAGTTAATGCATACATTGTTTGGTACATTTTTCAATCTAGTTATGTATAACTAATTGTATTACTAATACATGAAAATTCATGATATTAGTAATGCATGAGGTTTTAATATATGCATTATCATAGTTAATAAAAACCTCATTGCCCCTTAAAACATTTTTATTTTTGCATTTTTTTCATTATAACTGTGGAAGATATTTTTATGAAATGCATATTACTTTTAAAACGACTCGTTTACAATGCGGTTAATTGCTATTAGGCTTTTTAGGAAAGTTCCCCTCTGCCTATGCAGTTAGCTCGACTCCAGATATAGCTCTTAATGGGCATGTAGCCGTAGGCGGGAACTCTTCTTGGGGATGAGTCAGCTAATTTGTAGGGACTTGTCCGTAAATTGAGGTTTCTTTTTTCCTTGTGATACTGCGGGGATAACGTGATTACGTGGCTGTGAATTCCGATGCAGTAACTGACATTTTGGGTCTATGCCACGTTGTCCAAACCTCCACATCACCAATAGACAATAACTCCTCTTTTTCTTTTTATTTTCTTCTTTTCACACTCTTGTTTTTTTTTCTCCTTATTTTAACTTACTTAAAATTGACTTTCAAATATTTAAACCTACCAAATATACACTTGAGTACCAATATTAAAAACTTATAGAGCGTAAAAAATATTTAAATTATTTTGTTGAGTAATAGTAAAATTTCTCAACATGTTAGGTACTTATAAAATAAGATTAGATTAAAAATAAATTTATAAAGAGAAAAATATCATTTTAAGTGTCAAGAGGTACTATTAGACAAAATAAATCTAATTTATAAAATTAGTGTTACTGGAATTCCGTAATTTTTTCCTAATCTTCTTTTAAGAAAATAACTTAATTAGGAAGGGGATTTGAACAATTATAACATCGTATTGTGTTTTTCTAAGATGATTTATATTGTTTCATTTCGGAAATATATTATATTTTGTATTAAAAATATTTTCATAGTTTAGTAAGAAGTTATCTCATATCCGATAGTGGGTATGTTTTTGTTTAATTGGTTTTGAACTTACTTTTGTGATTATCTTTTAAATGAAGTGGGACCTAGTCTGTGTCCCACGTGTGAGATCTGGACAATTGGGGGAGTGGGTCCCACCGTTGTTGTGTTTCCCAGTTTTGGTAGTTTTTGTCCCCATTCCTTAACTGCGTCTTGTCTATGTACGGATAATCAACCTTTGCATCATCACAACAAAACAAAACATTACGTGCTCTCTCATCCTCCACCTTTATTTGCCCTCCACTTTCTTCCTCAATGTTTCTCTTTAGATTAAGTTTTAACATTAATTAGGAAAATATTTAAATTATTTTATTGAGATGTTTATAATATTTCTAAGGGTTAATGAGAAATAAATAATTAACTTTATTTTAAATAATAAATAATTTGAGATAGTTCATTTTAAAAAGAGAAAAAAGATTCGAAATATATCTGAACTTTAATCGAAATTGTTGTAAATATATAGATGTCCAAGTGCAGGGGTTAATAGGTACTGTCCAAAGTTTGAGATTGTTACAATTTCAGTTAAAGTTCGGATATATTTCAGACATCTTTTCCTTTTAAAAATTACAATAAATAATTAAGATTGAAAAAGATTTTTAATTACTCCATTCATTTCATTTTATTTGACTCATTATGAAAGTCTTCATTATAGGTTTATTTTACTTTATAAATGTATTCTGAATATAATACTAATATTTATATAATTATTTAATACTAAAAATAATATTGTATTGATTTGTTAAAATGAATAAATGTGGGGTCGAGAGAAAGTGATATGTACATAACCTTATTTCTATTTTGTGAAAAATAGAGATACGTGACGTAGTGTAAAAATATGTCATAGGCCATTAATTTAAATAAAAAATTGTAAGATCAGACAAGAATAGATTAGTCATATCAATTATTATTCTATAGGATGTATCTCTAAAACGTAATGTATATCTTTTTAAGAGTAATGATCTTAGAAGTAAGATTAATGATTTTGTTAGCTTGTATATTAGTTTTTTAAGTCTGTATCTCAAAAACATAATGTATATCTTTTTAAGAGGAATGATCTAAGATTTAAGATTAATGATTTTGTTAGCACGTATCTTAGTTTTTTAAGACTTTATCTCAGAAATATAATGTATATCTTCTTAATAGTAATGATATTAGATTTAAGAATATTGATTTTTTAAAATTATGAATCTTAGTTTTATAGCGTGCATCTCAGACATATAACGTATATTTGTTTAATAGTAATGTTCTTAGATTTAAGAGTAGTGATTTCTATAACATGTATTTTATTTTTTAAATCCTGCATCTCAGAAATATTATGTATATTTTTTCAAGAGTAATAATCTTAGATTTAAGAGTAATGATTTTTTATCATGTATCTTATTTATTAAGCATGTATCTCAGAAACATTATGTATAATTTATTAAATGTGTACCTTTGTGTGTAGTTATTTTTTGAGATGTATGTATGAGGAGTGTCATTGGGTATTCAAAGCATCCTGTTTGAATAAGTCAACTCTTTTTCAAGTTAGCTATTTCAATAACGATCATACATGTCCATTGAAGGCTAAGGTGTACTCACAGCAACAAGCAACAATTGATTTACTAGCTCTCCAAAATATGAGAATCATACAAGAAAGCATACTCCAAAGGACATTTAAGATGACATTAAACGTGACTTAGGAGTGAACATTAATTACATGAAGGCGCGCCGTTCGAATGAGAGAGTTATTAAAATGTTAAAAGGTGATCCGACTGAGGATTACATTAAAATGCCTAGCTCCTTGTATATGTTGGGTACTGTGTATCCAAACTCTTATATCTGAATGCTCAAGTAAGCAGAGAATGAGTTCAATCTATTCATAGCATTGTATCCTTTTATAAATGATTTTGAGTATTGTAGATCAATTGTTGTTGTGGATTACGCTCACCTAAAAGGAGCTTATAAGGTCACAGTTGTTTCTACTAACACTTTGGATGGAGCAGGTGTGTTAATATAATATTACCAGATACATAATCTTATGAGTGTATCTGAATTTGATGATACTTGATAAGAATGTAACCATGAAATATAATGGCATGTATTTTACTATTTGTTATTTGAGGATCTACACTACCACTTGCTTATGGTGTAGTTGACCCAGAGAATGATAATTTCTGAATGTAATTTCTTGAGCATTTTGAAGGTGCTTTCGAAGAGCGTGTAAACATGTGTGTTGTATCGGACCGTAATGAAAGCATTATGAGGGTGGTAAGTAGAGTGTATCCTATTGTACCTCATTATGCTTGCGTATGACATCTTTTGAGGAATGTATGTAAGAATTACATGAAGAATAAAAATACAATTAAGCGATGACAAAAGTATACAAGCAAGAAATTTTTGATGAACTGATGAAAAAAGTGGAGAATATGAACCATAGAGTGAAGGATTATCTTATGTTAGCTGGATATGAGAAGTGGACAAGAGTATATGCACCGGTAAATAGAGGTAGGATGATGACATCAAATATTGCAGAGTGTATCAATTCGTGTTTATTGTAGGCAAAAGAACTATCAATACTTGATTTCCTAGAACAAACTTGAATATTGTTTGGAGATTGAAATTGCAGAAATAGAAAAAAGGCAACATATACTTTTACTACTCTTGAAAGAATAGTAAAGGTGACTCTGTACCCCATTGGGGGTAAATCGCTCCCTAACAAAGGTGACTCTGTACCCCAAGAGGGCTCGAACCCGAGACCTCTTGATTAAGGATAAATGAGTACGTATCACTCCACCACAGCCCTTATTGGTAATGAACATTGTTTTTATGTATATATGTACATAAAATTAGTTATTTATACATTTTAAATTCGACTGTCTAAATTTAGAATTCACTATCGTGATTGACTTCCCTATACGGGTTAGTAGTTACAACAAGATTATCAAAACGAGCTAACTTATTACACGTAAATGACCTAGTTTTTGAGTTATATAGCATTGAGTTTATTTTGTAGAAAACAATAATTTCAAGGATAAGGGACACTTAACTTGAGACCAGAACATTTTATATATTACACTACAATAAAGGCATTGAACGATTGATAAAAAATTACTCCCTAAATACTCAAGTTTAGCACTAATCTAAACTTTGGTTTCTCTTGCCCTAGATATGAAATGCTGAATTCTTAAATTTTGATTTGGTAATTCGGTAATACGTAAATCAAACTTCAGATCAGTACGATAATTCAATATTTGGTAATATATCGTATTGAAGTTGTAGCCGATTGTATTACAAAGTTAATACTATTGCTTTAATTATTTTTATTTTTCTATGTGGAGGCACGATATAATATAAGATCAACAAGTAAGAAGACATCAAGAAAAGAAAATTGTCACAACTAAAATACATATGTATTTGAGTTGTTTATGTTTAGTCTTTAACTTTCTCTTTGGACTTGTACTAATTAATAATGAACCTGTTGATATATGACCTTCATTAAGTAAATAATCTGGTATCGGGAAATACCAAGTATCAAAGGGTATTAATGTCTCATACCAAATCCAAACTCAAATCATGTAATTCTAAAATTTTGCTCTGTATAGCATATCGAACATCGAATTATCGAATAACACATTTCCAAAAATTTCAATTCGATAATTCAGTATTTTATGCCCAACCCTAGTTAGAGAAATTAGAAACGTGTGAATTTCCATTATAATGCTAGTTGATTGCACACATATTATATTCTTGAAAGCAACGCCCAACAATTAATTTATTACACATAGTAATTTGTTTGAGTAGATCCAATATCTTAGCCTAGTTTGTCTGTGAAGGTTCTATTGGAGTAATTGACCCTTCACTTTGAAAGCTTAGGGAGAAAGAAAGAAAAATTAAAAATATTACCCATTATAAATGTATTTCAAATTTTTGAACTACTTTTTTCTTGTTTGACCCTACCTAAAATTAATTGGAAGGGAAGATAGGATGTAAGTTCAAATATCTAATTATGGTGTTACAAAATTTGTCAAATACATTATTCATTTATTTATTCATCAATGACAAATCATTTGATAAACAACCAAGATTAGGAAAGAGAAGAGAATCATCCAAATAAAATGATTCCAACAGAATAAAATGAAGGGTCAAATCAAATCTCAAGTGAGAATAAAACATTATCAATTAATTGTTCTAATCTTGACTTATAAGTAATTATTCTTAAAAAAATATTTTGAGTAGTTAAAACATCACATGCAATAGCATCCAACTTTAGCTAAGCGTGAGGTTGGACATCTTCCACTTGAATATCATGAACTAACTAACATATATAAAATGAATGATTAAAATAATTATTATAAAATATTACAAGTTCTAAGTGTGTTAGTACTTTTCATGACAACATAGTCTGGCATATTATACCAAAACAATTATTTTGTAGTCTGCCATTCTTATAATTAAAAATAATTTCACATGCATCCACTACAACTTATCCTAATTGTAATAAAAAAAGAACTCCATTATATTTAGAATTCTGGTTTATAAATAATCCCATATTTGAAGTTTCAACTCTTTTACCAACCTTCCCATTGACCAAGATAAATTTCTTTATTTGCTTATATCATCTATAAGTAAAATATAAAACAAAATAATTAATATTATATATATATATATATATATATATATACACACTTGTTTGGACATATTATTTTAAGAGGAACTTTCGCATATAGCCACTCAAAAATAGCCTAATTACGCTCCATAGCTATAGTTTGCTCATTACAATTCGTAGCTACATGTTATAGGGAGGAGAGTGGCGAGCGAGACTGGGAGAGGGAGGAGGGAGGAGAGAGGCGAGCGAGAGAGGGCAGAGAGTGTGTGAGAGAGAGAGAGGTGAATTGTATATGTATATTGGTTAGATAATTGTATATTATACATATGTATTTGTATATTCTGGCGAGAGAGATTGAGAGAGGGAGGAGAGAGGCGAGCGAGATTGGGAGAGGGAGGAGAGCGAGATTGGAGAGGGAGGAGAGAGGCGAGCGAGAGAGGACAATAATTTGTATAATTCACATCTTGTTTCTATAATTCGCAGGTACGTTTGTATAATTCACGTGTTTTTGTATAATTGAGTAATATAAAGTCTGAAATTATACAAATATAATAAAACTCGAAATAACGAATTGATACAAACGTAAACATATGACCTTTAAACAATTATATAAAATATATTATACAATTACATTATTTAAATTATATAATGCAAAATCTGAAAACTACACGTTTATACAAACTTTAAAAAGTTATACACAAAAAGATTGAATTTATATGATGACAAAACTGAAAAACCAAAGGAAATCATCGTCATATACAAATACAAACCATCGTATACAAATACAAATCAAACAAAGAATTGTTAGTTGCGAATTATACAAATGTGACGAATTATACATATACAAACATGACTAATTATACAAACTTGAAGTCAGCCCACGTAATTAATGGTTAATGTTAGTCGCGAGTGGTACTTATAGCAAATTATAGCTATGATGAGTAATTTAGTAGTATAAGTTTGCTTAACCGCGTAATTTTTCTTATTTTTAATATCCGTACCTTGTTCGATAGTATTGTCATTGTAGTATTATAGGATGTCTAACTAACTATAACAATTCATGATAGTAGCAATATTAGAATTATTAATACATGGATAAGCATGATTAAAGATAATATTGATTTTGAATATATCAAATCAAATAGTGGATACAAAATTATTTAAACATAACTAATCTCAACATTACTAATATATCATATTCAATATTATTCTTATACAATCCGCTAGGGGTGTACATGACTGGGTTGATTCAGATTTTCTTGGATTTTTTCAGGGTTTTTCAGTAAATTATTCATACAAATATATAATTAACTTGTGCGTCAAATATTTCTTTAATCCTACCAAAATACAACTATCTAAGGTGTTTCTTAAGAAAATAACGCAAAATATGAGATGAGTGATGACAGTAAAATATTCAACAAAAAAAATACTAAAATCGCATAAAATAAATATTGCATATTAATAAGTCAAAATGAAAATGATCATAACTTAAAAGTACTAAATCATGCTAAAATAAGTCTAATAGTATTGATTACATGATTAAACATTAAAGGAAAATTAAAATTAGGTTATGTATTTTAAATGTCTAAACCAATGTAAAACTAAAGAACAAATATTCAACATTATTGTCATTCTTAGTGTTGAATTAATTATTTTTGTTAGCATTAGTATTGATTTGAGCTTTATTAGACTTATTAATATCTATGGACTATAACCTTTATTGAATTATTCAAAATTCTAAGTCTCAAAAACTTGAAATAATATGTTAAAAGATAAAAAATATGAAAAGCATAAAAAATATTTAGAAATTATATCAAAATAAATATTTTTATGTATAAAAAAAGTTTTAAAAATTATATATATAATGTCAGTTTGATTTGGTCCTGAGTTGACTTTTTTTAGTTAAAACCAAACTAATCCAAGTATAGTCAGATTTTTTTTCAATACCAAATCAAGCTAAACCAAATCATTAGTCGATTTTTTTTTCCAGTTTGACTTAATTTATAATTTGATTTGATTTAATTTTCAGTTTGATTTTGTACACCCTTACCTCCTCCCTCGTAAGATGCCAAGTCATCTAAGCGGTTTATAACGCCAAACGAAAAAAAAAACCTGCCACAAATTATTTATAAGCTATATTTTGAGAATGTTTGTTCAATAGATCAATTTTGTATTAGATGACATCAAAAAGAGTAGAGATTCATATTGGACTATTTGTCCTTTTTACAATAGTGCGCAAGCACTATAACTTCCAATAATGAAAGATAAAATCACTTACTCTATTGTTGTTACTCTATCGTAGGAGTGTTCACTGTTTGGATAAAAATTAATCTAAACTAAGAAATCGAATCAAACCAATTAAATAAATTATTTTTTTTTGAGTATAGTTTGGTTTGATTTGGTTTTAGATTTTAAAAAACTGATAGTATTTGGTTTGATTATGATTTTGTTCGAAAAAATCGAAGAAATAGCCGAACCGAACCAACAAATTATATACATATATTTTATTATTATATATACATAATATATAATTTTTACAAACAATAGTTTTAAAGATCATATATGTGTTTTCATCAAAATTTATTTATAATTTACTAATGAAAGCAAAAATGTCCAAGGTGAGAACATTTATCTTATTGGTTTCATGTATATGAGTGTCTATGGAAATTCTTTATGGGATTGAAAATGTCATAGTCTCTTCCTTCTAGGACAAAATAGTGAATTTTGAAGCTTTATTCATAGTAACTTCAGTGATCGAAAGTTCTGTAATGTCATTCATTCTACTATTTGATCGAAAGTTCTGTAATGTCATTCATTCTACTATTTTTCGTTTTGAATGGATTGTTGTCACTTTTTCATGTTTTGAATGAATTGTTTCTTTTATTTTTGTATATGGTTAATAACCGAACCAAATCGAACCGAAATCGATTACAACCAAATTGATAAATGTATATAATATTTGGTTTGGTTTGATTTTGATAATTTTAAAATTAATTAAGTTGAATTATTTTTGATTTTGACCAATAACCAATCCAAATCGACTCGGGAACATCCCTACTCTAATTCTTACCTTCAGTGGCGTACCCTTGGATAAGGGGTGTCAAGTGACACCCCTTTGCCGAAAAATTACATTGTATATAGAGGTTAAATTTTGATTTAATAAATATATATACAAGTATTGACACTTCTTGACACAAGTTAAAATTTTATTATAGTGGTTAATTATTATGAAAATTCCTTAAAATTGTGTGTTCTAGCTCTATTAGTCTCATAATTATATTTTTACTATAATCATTGACACTCCTTAATGATAATCCTAGATCCGCTATTGCTTACCTTTATTTATTCTTTCACTCAAGTTTTGGTTATTTCCCACCAAGTAAATGGAAGATTACCTTACATGTCGAAGCCAAATAATCGACAAAATTTTTACACGTTTTTTGTTTGAATTTTAATTTTGGAGTACTATCCCTAGCTAGCAATGCATGTGCATGACATATACTTATTGGTCCATTGAGTTTTAAATGATAACTAGATCAATAAATATCAATCAAGGAGTAAAATAATTAAGTTAATAATAAGAACGAGAAAACGGGAGAGCAAAGAAAGGAAATTGTCAGGACCCAAAAATGGACATGATGGTACTTGTCTATTTCCACCAAGACAAGTCAACCTCAATCCAACGAAAACGAAAGAAATGCGGAAATATAAAGCAAGAACAAGACAAAGGCAGAAAACTTATTCATTCTAAACAATATCCCAAAATCTGATTGTCACGTGTAGAAGCCACTAATAAAATTACAGAATTTGAAAGATAAATACAAGTCTTAAAAGTCTTTGCTTCTCAAGTAGAACAAAACATGATAACAGGATAAGAGGGCCCACCAAGATGACAAGCAACTACCTTTCAAGTCCTTCAACAAGCCTCGGATGTAAGGAGAAGAAGAAGAAGATCACACAGGTCTAGGCTCGGAACCTACACAAGTGTAGAAGCAAGGAGGGAGTACCAACAACACGATACCCAACAAACAACCTAATAAACAAGACATCTAGCTAGAAATAGAATACCCCTGACACTCCAACCGAACCTCCTTAAGCTACAACCTGCACAAAATTCAGCCCAACCTAACAATTCTACAATACATGGCTCACAAGGCCCAATATCCACAGTTCAATAGTCACAATCAACAATCAAACGAATCAAGTAAGTCATTCTCAAAGTCAAGTTATTCTGTCACACACAACAAGTACATCAGTTTCAATTAACAAGCAAGTCACGCATAAGCATCGAATGCATCAAGTCACAATAATCAATCTCTTCCCAGAACCATTTCTCATCGGCACAATCTCATTGGCCGGAACCATTTCCTATCGGCTTTATATCAAATCACTACCCGGAACCATTTCCCATCGGCTTTATATCAAATCACTAGCCGAAATCATTTCCCATCGACTTTATAAACACTTACCGGAAATGACCTCGGCATCACAACACTCGCCGGCAAAGACCTCGGCATCATAGCACTCGCTGGCAAAGAACTCGGCTTCATAAATCATCACATGCCTCATCACGGCGTTCACAATCAATGCACACAAGAAATATCACACCACACGGAAGAGACAACAATTCACACAATTCAAGTCCACATTCATGCTTTCAAACATTTCATCAATCAATCAACAAGGGTCACAATAAGACAATTCACATCATCATGTTCATCACATAGTATTTTTTATTTCAACCCCATTTTTATTCATTTAGATGTATCAAGTGGACAATAATACCCTTCACCTCATCCCCATTACTCCCAACGAAGGAAGTACACGAATCCTACTAGAATACAAGGTTAAGGAGATCACTTGCCTTAAATCTATCAGTATTCACTCTAAGAGTTGAGTCTTTCCCGTCCGAATCACTTTCAAAGCCACACAATCTATACACAAGCAAGTATTCACAATAAATTCTCGAAAACAACAATACCCACATCAAATCTCTTGAAAAGTGGTTAATCAACACAAAATTTAATTCCGAAAGTAAGGTTTGAATCCATAATTTAATACTTGAAAATATTACTTAAGGATTTAGGAACTCATTGGGGAAAATCATTTCGAAAAAAGACTTAAAATCAGTTCAAAATCTCCATTTTAGCTAAGAACTTGAGTTCTTTAAAAAACTTCATTGTTCACCAATCAAAATCTCATATTTTGATGTTAATACCCATAAATAATCAAAGGGAAATGAAGGTTTAGGATTATAGAAGCTTACCCAAATGATTTAGCACAAGCAAACCTTTCCAAAATCGCCACGAAGGGTTTCCCAAGTTCAAAAATGAAAAATGGGGCTTAAATCTAAAATATGATTATAGAAGCTTACCCAAATGATTTAGCACAAGCAAACCTTCCCAAAATCGCCACGAAGGGTTCCCCAAGTTCAAAAATGAAAAATGGGGCTTAAATCTAAAATATGACAGGTCAAAACCCTTCTCAAATGTCGCAAAAGAGACCAGGGGTTCGCTTAAGTAAACCCCGCAAAAAATCTCGAGAATCGCAAAAGCAAACGGCCTTCACTAAAGCGAAGGCCGCTTAAGCGACATGTCCTTCGCTTAAGCAGAGGTCGCTTAAGCGACAGACACTTCGCAAAAGCGAGGCCTTCAGCACCAGAAAACACATCTAACTCTCAAAGCTTCGAAAGGACCCTCGAGATTCATTCAAAACCCCATGAACACAAACCACATATGCAAATCAATCATACTCGACATTCTGGACCCAATGGAACCGTAAAAACATGAATCCGAGGTCTCCTTGATCCATCATCCTTGAATACTACGAGAAACTAACTCTAAAAAGGCTAAAATAAGTTCGGGACCTCTCAAAATCAACCAAGACCTCACCTAGGCCTAAAATCATCCCCTGAATTAAACAAAACTCTCAAAATTCTGATCCGAGTATCCAAACCTCGAATGTTGATCCAAGTCAACCTAAAAACTAAAATTTTACAATTTCACAACTTAGGACCTCAAATCCTCAAAAAGTCTCAGAATCTGAAACCAACAACTCTCACCGCTGAGATTTCACATTCCAAGACTGATGTAATCGATGAAATTCTATTCAGACACTTGAAACTTCAAAAAGACACCAAAAATCACCTTCTTAACAACTTAGTCTTTGAAACTCAAAACTTACCAAATTCACAATTTTTAAATCAAAGGTCAAAATCAACTTTTCAAAACTCAATCATAGAAGACTCGGGGTTAATCACGAGAGGAAAAATGGTAATTTTATGAAACTTTCCAAAAATGACCAACCGGGTCATTACATTATCCACCACTAAAAATCATGTTATCATCAAACATAAAGCAAAAGAAAGTACTTAGAAATTCAAAAAGATAAGGATATTTGGCATGCATATCAGACTCTGTCTCCCAAGTTACCTCACCGACTGAACGATGCTTCCACTACACCTTTACTGAAGCAATCTCTTTGGTCCTAAGTTTCCAGACCTGCCTATTCAAAATGACTGTAGGCTCCACCTCAAAAGATAAGTCTGGACCCAACTCAACTGAATCAAGGCAAAGTACACGGGACTCATCCGACACATACTTCTGAAGCATGGAAACATGAAACACATGATGCATATCTGAAAAACTAGGCAGCAAGGCCAACTTGTCGGCCCATCTCCCACACGAATCAAAATCTCAAAGGGTGCAATGAATCTAGGGCTAAGCTTTACCTTCTTTCCAAATCTCATCACACCCTTCATAGGTGACACTCGGAGCCAAATATGATCACCCTCCATGAACACTAGGGCTCGAAGTCTCCGATTTGCATAACTCTTCAGTCACCTCTATGCTGTCAACAGTCTACCCTGTATCATATGAACCTGCTCCATAGCATTTCTAAGCAAGTCTGTATCTAATGAATCCATCTCAACTGAATCAAATCATCTGATCGAAGATCTACACCATCTTCCATACAACACCTCAAAAGGGGATATATGAATCATGGAATGATAACTGTTGTTGTAGGTAAACTTTGCTAAGGGAAAATACCGATCCCATCTAGCATCAAAATCAATCACACAACCTCGGAGCATGTCGTCTAACACCTGAATCGTCCACTCGGACTAACTATCTGTCTGAGGATGGAAGGTTGCACTCATATATAACCGAGTACCTAAACCATGCTGCAAAGCCTTCTAGAAATGGGAAGTGAACAACAAACCTCGATCAGAGACAATAGAATCAGAACTCCATGAAATTGCACAATCTGAATGATATAAAGCTCGGCTAACTTCTCCGTCGTATACTTCACCCAAACCGGGATGAAATGGGTGAACTCTGTCAACATATCAATAACCACCCAAATGGAGTCATAACCACCCACGGTGGTAGGTAGTCCCACAACAAAGTCAATAGTGATCCGCTTCTACTTTCAAGTAGGAATAGGCATCCTATGAGATATACCTCTAGGCCGCTGGTGCTCACAATTAACCTGTTGACAAGTCAAACACCTCGAAACAAAGTATGAAATATCCCTCTTCATACCACACCACCAATAGTGCTGACCCATGTCATGATACATCTTTGCCGCACCCAGATGGATGGAATATCGGGAACAATGGGCCTCCTCAAGAATCAGTCTAATCAACTCGCCGACCTCGGGCACACAAATCCTACCTCGAATCCATAAGACATCATTAGAATCAAGGGCAACCTCCTTGGATTCCCCTCTCATCACCTTGACTTGAATGGGATACAACTTCTTGTCATCAAACTGGTCCTCACAAATCTGTTCAACTAAGGAAGAACGAGCCTCAATAAAAGTAATCAAACCACCTGGCTCCTCAGAAATTCGTAACCGAATGAGACTGTTGGCCAACCTCTGAACATCTCTAGCCAATGGTCTCTCCTCCACACTAATAGTGGCAAGACTTCCCATGCTAAAAGTCTTCCTACTCAAAGCATCATCCACTGCATTGGCCTTCCCTAGATGGTACAAGATGGTGATGTCATAGTCCTTCAATATCTCTGTCATTCCCCAAGGCTACCCCCTGGACATGGACACGAGACCTAGGATCAGGAGTTACCCCAAGCTAACCCTGCTAGCATAACATAAGCATACTAAATAAACTGAATTAGGAAAGTACTGTGCGGAAGCTAAAACATGAAATGATGGGGAATATCCATAAACTATCTGAATATAGAAAATCTGAGAGTTTAACAACATCTAAAAAGTCAAACTCAAAAGCTAAAGCTGAATCTAACTATGTCTGAAATAAGCCTCTAACTGACTAGAAGTACTGGGACATGCCCCAGTTAAATCTAGCAAAATTGAAACTAAAGACTAAAATCGAAAGAAAACATGTAATGAGGACTCACCACTGATACTGCTGAGCTGAAGATCAGGAACCGATCTATGCGTGATCTGGAAGCTGAGAACCTGGACCTACATCACGAGAAGATATAGCACAAATTATGCGTCAGTAATTGAAAAGTACTGAGCATGCAGGATAGAGTAAAGCTGAATAATAACATAACTGAACAAAACATTTAACTGAGCAAATATATAATATAAGCATGGTACTATACTGAGAATACCGAACATGAACTAACTGAATGCAATTACCAAGTTTATAACATGTTGAGACTGGAATCTGACTGTAACTGATAACATGGTCAATGCAATAGAATCTGACTGTGAGGGAGCTACTAATAACCGACATAAAACCACATGAGCTAAATGTGGAGTCCGATGTATACGCCCCATCGAGAGGACCAATATACCCTGCCAGAGGTATAGAGGCATGATTGGCGTGGTCACTAAAATGATTCCCACAGAGGGGGCTTACATCCTATGGGGCACGTAGTTCTGGGACTATTCGGGTATGCTGAACCCTAGTCCAACTCAGTATTAAGTTTAATCCTAACTGATTATGTAAATAACACATTATGACTGAAATTCTATATAACTGGATAGCTCCAAATACTGATATGCAAAATCTGAGAATGCAACATTAATGTACTGATAATGGAACATTCGTAACTAGGGCATGTATATCTGAATATAACTGACCTAGCATGTGTAATTTATGAACTAAACAATCTACACAACAAGGGTTCTGAATTTCATGCAAGAACTGAAGCAACAACATAATAATCTGATTTGGATCATTCTAGCAGCTAAAACCTAACAATTTCTAACATTTAAGAAAACCTAGGTCTAGATAATATCAAGGGATCAAGATTCTGACTGAATTCTATGGACCTAATGGGCGAAAGGAACCCACTAGTGAAATCCCACATACCTGGTGACCAATTCCATGGAGAAATCTTTCGATTTCAGGGCTAGAACCGATGGAAACTCGTTGCGTTCTTGGACTAGGGCTTGATCGACTCTTTCTCCTTCTGCGTTCTAAGTTTTCTATGTTTTTGGTGAATGATTGATTAAGGTAAGTTCTAATTTAGTTTCTAGGCTGAAACTGACCAAAACTACGTAGTTTAGGGGTTAAATGACTTAGTTAAGGGGTCCAACACATAGGAAAAAGACCAAACGACCCCTGACTTAAAATCTGTTGGGGTCACTTATGGACCAGACCAACGGACCGTGGATGGACCAACGGTCTGTTCTGGTCAACCGTCGATGGATATTGGGAGAGAGTTTTGGAGGACTTGATCCACGGACCAGGACCACGAGCCGTGGCCTGAGCTATGGTCCGTAGGTCCGACTGTGGGTCGACCCTTAGAACCATTTTTCAGAATTTCCTGAGAGGGATTGCGGGTGGCCAACCACGGACCACCACTTACGGTTCGTGGGTCACCCTACGGTCCGTGGGTGGTGCCCGTTGGTGGCACCTGCAACTTCTGATTCCTGCAATTTGGTCTGTCTAGGATATGAGGTTTTACATTATCTCACCCTTGGGAACATTCATCCTCGAATGAAGACTAAACTAACTGAAAATGGAGGGAAAGAGCCGCAAACCCTACGACTAAGTACTGAAAACTGATTTCTGACTGAATTAAGTTCCAAGAACATGCAAATACGCTGAAAATGAAAGTACAAATTGAAGGAGCATGATACTAAGACTGAATCTGTGCATAAATGACTGAAAAAATGGAGAGGAACTATTACCTCAAGCTGGAATAGAATCGAAAGGAAAGAGGTGAGGATACTTGGCCTTCATGGCTGCTTCTGTTTCCTAAGTATCTCCCTCTACAGACTGACTCCTCCACAAAACCTTAACTAAAGCAACTTCTTTGTTTCTCAACCTTCTAACCTGACGATCAAGAATCTCAACTGGCATATCCTCATAAGTGAGACTATCTTTCACAGCCACACTCTATAAAGGTACTATGGATGCTGGATCACCCACACACTTCTTCAACAACGAAACGTGAAAGACCGGATGCACTGCTGCTGGCAACTCTAACTCGTAAGCCACTTTACCAACCCTTTTCAAGATCTTGTAAGGGCCTACATATCTGGGACTGAGCTTTCCTTTCTTTCCAAATCTCATCACCCCCTTCATAGGTGACACTTTCAGGAAGACCTAATCATCAACTTGGAACTCTAATTCCCTTCTCCTTTCATCTGCATAGGACTTCTGGCGACTCTGGGCTGTCTTAAGTCTATCTCTAATAAGTTGCACTTTCTCCATAGCATCATGAACTGAATTTGGCCCTATCAAGGCTGTTTCACCCACTTCAAACCAACCAACTGGAGATCTACATCTATGCCCATACAATGCCTCGTAAGGGGCTATCTAAATGCTGGAATGGTAGCTATTATTGTAGGCGAACCCTATAAGAGGAAGATGATCATCCCAACTACCCTTGAAATCGATCACACAAGCTCTCAACATGTACTCTATGTTCTGAATGGTACGCTCTGCCTGACCATCCGTCTGTGGATGAAATGATGTGCTAAGATTTACATGAGTACCGAGACCTTTCTGAAATGACTTCCAGAAATGAGAGGTGAACTGAGGACCTCTATCTGAGATGATAGACAAAGGAACCCCATGTAACCTGACTATCTCATTAATGTAAAGCTTGGCGTAGTCCTCCGCTGAGTCTGTAGTCTTAACAGCTAAAAAGCATGCAAACTTAGTAACTCTGTCTACTATCACCCAAATAGAATCATGTTGTCTGCGAGTACGAGGTAAACCTGTAATGAAGTCCATATTGATCACTTCCCACTTCCAAGTAGGAATGTTGATCTCTTGAGTCATACCTCCTGGTTTCTGATGTTCTACCATCACTTCCTGACAATTGAGGCACTTAGCCACAAAATCTATTATATCCCTCTTCATGCCATTCCACCAAAAGACTTCCCGCAGATCACGATACATCTTAGTGGCACCTGGATGAATAGAATACCTGGAATTATGGGCTTTTGCAAGAATCTACTGTCTCAATTCACCCACCTTAGGAACACATAATCGACCCTGATAGCGAAGCACACCATCTCCCCCTTGGGAGAATACCTCAACTCTCTGCTGATGAACATCACCCTTTAGTTGAAGCAATATCAGATCACTGTCTTGATTTTCCTTAACCTCTGCTACCAATGAAGTTTCAGACCCATTCTGAACTGTTACACCATCATCTGATATGCTCATAAGGCGAACTCCCAAGCGAGCAAGCCTGTGAACATCCTTTGCTAGTTCTTTTCTTTCTTCCTCAACAGGTGCTACACTACCCATATATAGTTTGCTAAGGGAATCAGCTACTACATTGGCCTTACCAGGATGGTAAAGCACATTCATGTCATAGTCCTTGAGGAATTCAAGCCATCTCGTCTGGCGAAGATTCAACTCTTTCTGGGTGAACACATACTGAAGGCTTTTATGGTCTGTGAACACATCTACATGAACACCATATAAGTAGTGTCTCCAAATCTTAAGTGCAAACACCACTACTGCAAGCTCGAGGTCATGAGTCAGATAATTCTTCTCATGCACCTTAAGCTGTCTAGAAGCCTAAGCTATAACCTTACCTCACTGCATCAACACACAATCTAGGCTGACTCTGGATGCATCACAATAGATAACATAATCGTCTGAACCCTCTAGTAGAGTCAAAACCGGAGCTGTAGTCAACCTAGTTTTTAGTTCTGCAAAGCTATTCTCACAATCATCTGACCACTGAAACTTAACCTTCTTTTGATTCAACTTAGTCAGTGGAGAAGCTATGGATAAAAATCCTTCCACGAACCTTCTGTGATAACCTGCTAGACCCAAGAAACTTCTGATATCTATAGGAGAGGTAGGTCTGGCCCATTGTTTCACCGCTTCTATTTTCTGAGAATCCACTCGAATCTCTTCGCTGGATACTATATGCCCAAGGAAAGCAACTGATTGTAACCAAAACTCACATTTGCTAAATTTAGCAAACAACTGGCGATCTTTGAGAGTTTGCAGAACAACTCTCAAATGAGTCGCATGTTCTTCCTCATTCCTAGAGTAAATGAGGATATCATCAATAAAAACGATAACGAACAAGTCCAAATAATGCTTGAATATCCTATTCATTAAATCCATGAAAGCTGCTGGAGCATTGGTTAGTCCAAATGACATAACTACAAATTCATAATGACCATACTCAGTTCTGAAGGTTATTTTTGGAATGTCACTATCTCTGAATCTGAGCTGATGATAACCGGATCTGAGGTCTATCTTCAAAAAATGACTAGCACCCTGAAGTTGGTCAAACAAGTCATCAATCCTGGGGATGGGATACTTATTCTTGATAGTGACTTTGTTCAACTGCCGATAGTCAATGCACATCCTGAGAGAACCATCTTTATTTTTCACAAACAACCCTGGTGCACCCCATGGCGAAATAATAGGTCTGATGAAGCCCTTATCTAGAAGGTCTTTCAACTGCTCTTTCAATTCTTTAAGCTCAGCTGGAGCCATTCTGTAAGGAGGAATAAAAATAGGCTGGGTATCTGGAAGGAGATCAATTCCAAAGTCTATTTCCCTTTCGGGAGGAACTCCAGGAAGATATTCTGGAAACACTTCTGGGAACTCATTAACTACTGGAACTGACTCAAGAGTTGGGGTTTCAGAGCTTAAATCCTTAACCCTAACTAGATGATAGATATACCCCTTGGAAATCATCTTTCTGGCCTTAAGGTAAGAAATGAATCGACCCATAGGTGCTAAGCTACTACCCTTCCATTCTAAGATTGGTTTGTCTGGAAACTAGAAACTGGAAACAAACAATCCTAGTTCTACAATCGACTGAGGCATAACAAGAATGTAACCAATCAATGCCTAGAATGATATCAAAGTCTACCATTTCTAACTCTACAAGATCTGTTGAGGTGACTTTCTGAGAGACTGTGACAGGGTAATTTCTGTATACCCGTCTAGCTATAACTAGGTTATCGACTGTAGTAGAGACTGAGAAGGGTACTGAGAGAGTTTCTGGACTAACATCGAATTTGACTGCTATATAAGGAGTTACAAAGGAAAGAGTAGCCCCTGGATCTAACAAAACATAAACATCTAAGTTAAAAACTCGTAACGTACCAGTGACCACATCAGGAGAGTCTTCCTGATCCTGGCGAGCTTGAAGAGCATACAACCTGTTTTGGCGCTGACCGCCACCTGTACCAGATGAGTTACCCTGCTGAGTCGGGCGACCTGCTGATGCTGCTGAAGTTGTGGACTGAACTCTACTATTATTACCTCCTTGACCCTGTTTAGAAGAAGGACAATATTTCAATCTGTGACCAGTCTGATCACACCCGAAACATCCTTCCTTTCCTGCAAGACACTTGGTCGGATGGTTCTTACCACACTTAGGACAAGTTGGGTAGGTTCTGGTACCTGAAACACTCCCCTGAGACTTAGAGCCTGATGCCCTACCTTTCTGATCCTGTCAAAACCTGGAGGATGGAACACTAGCTGATGAAGGTGCTGGGGCTGATGATTTCTGCTGGAACTGAGAGCGATTTCCACCACCCGATTTCTGTTGAGAATACTCATAGCTGCCTGTCCTAGACTTTTTGTTCTCCTTAGCCTATTCCCTAAGCTTATCTCCCTCAAGCTGCTGAGCATGAGTCATGAGCCTAGAGATGTTCATATTTTCCAGCTACATAGCATTTCTGCACTCTGTTTTCACTAAGTCTGACACTCCATATAGAAACTTGTTCATTTGAGCCCTGGAATCGGCAATCATGTGAGGAGCATACATGGAGAGCTGGGTGAACTTCAGTCCATACTCTTGGATTTTCATGTTACCTTGCCTCAAATTCATAAACTCCTAAGCTCTTGCCTCCCTCAACTTTCTTGGGAAGAACCTGTCCAGAAAAGTCTCACTAAAGCATTCCCAAGTGATATGAGCTGCATCTGTACCCCTATTCTCTTTCCATTGAGTATACCAGATATGAGCTACATCCTTAAGCTATAGGATGCCAACACAACCCTATCATTACCAGTTACCTGCATCACTACAAAGATCTTCTTGACCTCATCGATGAAATTTTCGGGATCCTCACCAATCTGGGATCCTAAGAACTCAGGCGGATTCATCCTAACAAAATCACGAACTCTAGCTGCACCTGACCCACCATTACCATTTGTAGGAGCTGGAACCTGCTGGTTTTTCTAGTTAGTCACACTCTGAGCCAAAAGTTGGATAGCGTTCCGAAACTCTGCATTCAAAACTTCCTGATCTAGGACTGGAGGAGCTGCGTTAACATTCCTTGAGTTAGCTCTACGAGGAGGCATGATATGAAACGCATAATGATGAGTTAGAGAGAGATCATACCAACACACGATAAGAATATCAAGAAAGCGAGGCTTTCCTAAAATACTTCGTAGCTTCCCCCTCATTAGATATGGTGCACTTCACACCCACGAAAAAGACTCTACTTAGTGCAACTTTTCAGACATCCTAGGACACTTAAACCTAATACTCTAATACCAAGTTTGTGACGCCCCGAAGCTACCCCCTAGATGTGAACACGGGACCTAGGATCACGAGTGACCCCAAGCTAACCCTGTTGGCATAACATAAGCATACTAAATAAACTGAATTAAGAAAGTAATGTGCGGAAGCTAAACCATGAAATGATGGGGAATACCCATAAACTATCTGAAAATAAAAAATCTGAGATTTTAACAACATCTGAAAAGTCAAACTCAAATGCTAAAGCTGAATCTAACTACGCCTGAAATAAGCCTCTAACTGACTAGAAGTGCTGGGACATGCCCCAGCTAAATCTAGCAAAACTGAAACTAAAGAATAAAATCGAAAGGAAACATGTTTGTCGTCCTCGGATAATGAGGACTCACCACTGATACTTCTGAGCTGAAGATCGGGAACCGATCTATGCGTGATCTGGAAGCTGAGAACCTGAACCTACATCACGAGAAGATGTAGCGCAGAGTATGCGTCAGTACT